>VZQC01014696.1:2517221-2562381 GCA_009823505.1 Rhizomys pruinosus
AAAAAAAAAAAAAATCACATTTTAAAATTAAGTAAATATATAGAGAACTTTTAATTGCATGCTACAATTCCAATGAATGCCAGCATTTTCATTTAGCCTTGCCAAGACAGGTAGAATGTTCAAAAATAATATCTCTTTAGCAATTTCCATATTTTTCTTTGGTTTCCTACCTAGCATGAATAATTAAAAATATTAATGTCACTTAAAGTTATTAATTGGCATTACATATGATTAATTTTAAGTTTAAAGAAAAATTGAATATTCATTGTTAAGCTAATACTTTTTTTAGAAAGGGTCTCCCTTTAGCCCCAGCTGTCCTGGAACTCACTATGTAGACTAGGCTGGCCTTGAACTCACAGAGATCTGCCTGCTTCTGCCTCCTGAGTGCTGGGATTAAAGGCATGTGCCACCACACTGAGCCCTAAGTCAATATTTTTGCCCAGTTCTGTCCTAGCATGATTTGAGTATAAGTATTTGTTATAGTAACATTTATTTAGGAAAAGGCAATACTATGAAAAAGGAACTTTTGTCAGAACCTGTTGTAAAAACTGGTAGAGACTGCATGAAACTCAGCAGAAAGACACTAAAAAACTAATAGCATAGTTTTCTGTAAGTTGGAAAAGCGTGTGTCCATCAATCATGATTCTAGGTGCAGGTAAGCTGCTGGGAATCAAATAGCCAAGGAAATGAAGACGTTAAAATGAGCTCTGGTTCAGTGAAACCTTAATGGTTTCTGTTCTGTAAGGGAGAATGTGCTGAACTCCTCCCCTGAGCTCATGTGCACTGCCAGTACTTTGAGTCCCCACTGTCTAGCACTACTTGATGCTCACTTGGGCTGCCTAGGGCCAATCCGAATTTATTTGATACAAGTAGAATTTCTAGAGTTGGAGCCTGCAATTTAGCACCACTGCTCATCTCCCGCTTCTTCCGCCTCATTCCTCCTCCCCCTCCTCTTTTTCCTCCTTTTCTTCCTCCTCTTCCTCTTCTTCCTCCTCCCCCTCCTCTTTTCCCTCCTCTTCTTCCTCCTCTTCCTCCTCCTCCCCTCCTCCTTTTCCTCCTCTTCCTCCTCCTCCCCATCCTCTTTTTCCTCCTTCTTCCTCCTCTTCCTCCTCTTCCTCCTCTTCCTCCTCTTCCTCCTCTTCCTCCTCCTCCTCCTCCTCCTCCTCCTCCTCCTCCTCTTCCTGTGTTGTACATAAAGATCTGGGAAAAATTAGTTTGACCTAGACTATGGCAAATCCATCTCTGAAGATTCATAGCTTCTCTGAAAAACAAACTTCCTGTATGCACAGGAATGTAAATCAGCTCTGTCTCTTTGGAAACCAGTTCAGCAAATCCTCCAAAAAATGTTAAGCTTAGAATTATCATATGACCCAACAATTCTATTCATAGACTCACACCCCGAAAAATTGGAAACAAGCACTTGCACAAATATTAAAACCAAAACTCCACTAAGCAAAGCAGAGCAGAGCAGAGGAAAGCAAACTCCTTGCCTGTGTGTGTTCATAGCAACACTGCTCATAAGAGCTAAAAGGTATAAACCACCCAAGGGTCCATTAATGAACAAATAGTGCTATTTATAGTAATGGAATAGTGTTCAGCCATCAAAAGGGAAGAAGTTATCAATACATATTACAACGCAGATGAATCTTGCAAGTGTGCTAAGAAGTCTGACACATGGGTCACATATTTGATTTCATTTACATGAACTATTGAGAAAAGGGAAATCTATAGGAATACAAAGTAGACTGGTGGCTGTGGATGGCTGGGGTGGGGAGGAGAAGGGGAGCTTGACGCAATATGAGCTCTTCTTTGTCATTGATTAAAATGATTTGGAACTAGGTAACTAGATAGATGTGTGGTGCACAGTAGAAACATTCTAAAGGACAGTGAATCTGAATAATTTGAATGTATTAATTAAGAAGACACAGGAGGCATAAAAGAAGGGGGGAAGAATAAGAGGAAAAAGGAAGAGGCAGGCCGTGGTGTAAGTACCAGGCTCTAACTTCCTAATTATTGACTTTATGGTACATGAATTTTGTCTTAATTAAAAATAAACCTCTGGAGGGGCTGGAGAGATGGCCTAGCGGTTAAGAGCGCCTACCGCTCTTACAGATGACCCAGGTTTGATCCCCAGCACCCACATGGCGGCTGAGAACTGTCTGAAACTCCAATTCCAGGAGAACTCCAGTTCCAGGGGATTCCGACGCCCTCTTCTGACCTCCGCGGCATTGCACGACACGGGTGCACAGACTTGCATGCAGACAGTACATTCATACACATACAGAAATAAATAAAATTAGAAAAAATAAGCCTCTGGCTGGGCACACCTTTAGTCTCAGCACTCAGGAGGCAAAAGCAGGTGGATCTCTGTGAGTTCAAGGCCAGCCTGGTCTACATTGTGAGTTCCAGGACAGCTGGGGCTACAGGGAGACCCTGTCCCTGAAACACCAACCCCCCCCCCCAAAAAAAAAAACCTCTGCAAAAAAGGTTCAATCTTTATATTTGATGTGATATTTTTTTCTTGGTCAAACGAAACTAGTTTTGCAGAAAATTAAGTCTTTTTAATTAAAATTTTTTATTTTTTTATTTTTTTTGTGTTTTTGAGGCAGGGTTTCTCCCTGTGGCCCCAGCTGTCCTGGAGCTCACTCTGTAGACCAGGCTGGTCTTGAACTCACAGAGATCTGCCTGCCTCTGCCTCTGCCTCTGCCTCCCGAGTGCTGGGATTAAAGGCGTGCGCCACCACACCCAGCCTCATGGTTTCTTTTTTTTTTTTTAATATTTTATTCGTGGGCTGGAGAGATGGCCTAGTGGTTAAGAGCACCGACTGCTCTTGCAGAGGACCTGGGTTCGACCCCCAGCATCCACATGGTGGCTAAGAACCGTCTTTAACTCCAGTTCCAGGGGAATCCGACGCCCTCTTCTGACCTCCATGGCATTGCATGACACAGGTGCACAAACCTACATGCAGACAGTACATTCATACACATAAAAATATTGAATTGCTGGTCAAAAAGATTCTATTAAAAAATGCTAAGCAATGATATGGATTTGGAACTAGGGGAAAAGTGACTACTAGTGTTTGAAACTCTGAAATGGTGTCAGGAATAAACAGGCAACACAACCATAGCCAACGTGCTGCAGTTCTATCCTGAGCACACAGGAGCATATTTAGAGGGACAAGTAGCCAAGAGTTGAAGAGCTGCCCAGACATTTCTTCTCATGGATACCCATGTCCTAGGGAGGACGGCACCTGTGACACAGGGTTGAGGTCCTTAGCCCACTCTGGTTAGGTCAGGTATTTTAAATCCAAGCTTAGCCTAAGCCTGGAACACATTTTTATCCTGGCGAATGTATCAACAGTGTGCTGTTCCTAGAAAGTGTCATGGAGTTATCGTGGCAACCCATAGGGCACACTGGTCCCAAAGGGCTCCTGATGTCCTATGCTCCCTGCTGATCTGCATTTTCAAGAAAAATCACACTAAATATAAAGATTTATTGTTTGTACTTGGGCCTTTTGTCTTAAAATAACGATAAATTTATAAGAGGTTGTACAGTTATGTATGTGAAATTTCCAGAACCCTTTTCCCCAGCCTCCCACAGTGTTAACATCTTCCATAAAACAGCATGATATCCAAACCAAGAAAAGGACACCCATATGATCCATAAAGTCATAGAGATGTCACCGGTTCTATATGCATACTGAGGG
Source organism: Rhizomys pruinosus (assembly GCA_009823505.1). NCBI lineage: Eukaryota > Metazoa > Chordata > Mammalia > Rodentia > Spalacidae > Rhizomys > Rhizomys pruinosus. Next base: position 2,520,928 of record VZQC01014696.1, read on the forward strand.
TGGGTTGTGTTCTGTGCATATGTGAGTCCATCACATAGCCTTGTGTGCTCGTCACCATCATGAAGACTCTGCACATGCCTTTTGTGATGCCACTGTCGCCCCTGGGTCTAGTAACTACTACTGGTTTTATCTCTATAATTACACTTTTTGGACATTACATAAATAGGATTATGGGAGTGACTTTTATAAGTGGACATAATCTGGACTAATGGCTTTTAATTAAGCCCAGAAAAACCATTTGATCTTGTCTTTTGACCTGAGCACCTGATCACATTTCCAAATTGCAAGAAGATATGAATGAATGAATGATCAGGGGTATGTTTGAGAATTATAGTATGCTGACAATTAATACATTAAGTGCTGACAGGTGGCGTCCCATCTCCATTGCTTGCAGTAGAAGCTGGAAAGGATGATTGACCTTGGATGAATAAGATAGCCTAGAAGTAGGGATGAAAAGGCTGGATGTTCTATTAAGGTTAGTGTGGAGCCAAGCTTGTACTTCTCCAAGTTGGAGAAACCATTTTGAATAGCATTATGAATGGTGTGGGACCTGGGACCCTTCCAGGAGGGAGCTCCAGCAGGACAGGTCCGGGAGACAGAAGGTTCCAAGAGAGACACAGGGGAACGCCTGCCCTAGGTGAAGCCGTGGGTTCCAGCCCAAGGACTCAGCTCCGCACCCTGTGCTACATTCAACTGCCATGTGTCCTCAGTCTTCAACCTGGGACAGCTATTCAACTTGTCGTCAACTCACATGTCTTAATACAGTTGAAAGATTCCAAGCATGCTCCACAAAACCACCCTCGCTTTAGTTTTCTGGCATTATCTCATTATGAGGTGCAGATTTGCATTTTTGACAGGAACTTCACAGAAGCAATGCTGCGTTCTCATTCATCCTATCATATGGCGCAAGAGTTTTAAAATAGGTTTTCTTTTTAACAGCAGCATAGATTCACAGGAAAACTGAGCAGAAGGTATGGAAAGTTTCCCTTCTTTCATCTGGAATGACTCAGGCCCTTAGAAATACTAAGCAAACACTCTACCGTTGAGCTCACTGCAGGATCCTTGGGAGATTCTGTACGCCCCCCCCCCGCCCCCGCCCTCACATGTATAACATCATCTATTACCCCGTTCCTCTCCAGATGCATTTGTTACAGTTGATGAGCTCACACTGACACATCATGATCACCGCAAGTCCATCGTTTAACTAGAGTTCCCTTTTGCTATGATCCATTTTATGGGTTTAGACAAATGTAAAGAACACATAGAAGGGTGGGGATATAGCTCTATGGCAGAACAATCCCTGGAAGCAACAAACTACAAAGCAGACAAAAATAAAAACCCTGGCTTGGGAAGACAGCACTGAACTCTAGCTACTGCCCTGCCCTCCAGCCCCTTGTTGTATACCCAGTGAAGGAGAAGAGGAGGAGGAGGGGAAGGAGGAGGGGGAGGGGGAGAAAGAAAAAAAGGAGGAGGGGGAAGAGGAGGAGGAGGGGGAGGGGGAGGGGTGGTTTGGTTTGGTGTCTTTATGTATTTTCCGTTGATGGACAGCAGGGTCATTTCTAGTTTGGGGCTCTTCTACTAAGCTGCCTATACTAAGCCACTATGAACATCTCTGTACAGGATTTTTGCTTTGTTTTGAGACAGAGTCTCATATAGCCCAGGCTGGCTTCAAATTCATTATGTAGTTGCGGATGACCTTCAACTCTGATCTTCCTCCTTTATGTCATCAATGTATGGGTTTGAATTGATCCATTCTCACCAATTCCTAATGTGCTACTAATCTTATTTATTTTATTTATTTTTGAGACAGGTTGTACCTGTAGCCCCAGCTGGCCTGGAACTTGCTATGTAGACTAGGTTGGCCTTGAACTCATAGAGATCTACCTGTCTCTGCCTCTCAAGTGCTGAGATTAAAGGTGTGAACCACCATGCCTGGCAATGTGTTACTAATCTTTAAAAGTTTATCTATTTAGGGGCTGGAGAGATGGCTCAGCGGTTAAGAGCACTGACTGCTCTTGCAGATGGACCTGGGTTCTATTCCCAGCCCCCACAGGGTGGCTAAGAACCGTCTTTAACTCCAGTTCTGGGGGAATCCGACGCCCTCTTCTGACCTCCATGGCATTGCATGACATAGGTGCACCAACCTACATGCAGACAGTACTCATACACATAAAAAATAAATGAAAAAAAATTTAAGTTTATCTATTTAGAGTGATGGTTAGTGCTACATCAGCAGTTTATTTTGCATTTATCTAATAACTAATGATGTTGAGCGCCTCTATATATTTTATTGGCTTTTTTGATATTCCTTTTAAAAATTGTCTTCAAGTGTTTGCCCATTTCTTAACTGGCCCCCAACCTGTCTTTTTTTTTTTTTTTTGGTCTTTTTGAGACAGGGTCTCCCTGTAGCCCCAGCAGTCCTGGAATTCACTCTGTAGACCAGGTTGGCCTTGAACTCACAAAGATCCGCCTGCCTCTGCCTCCCAAGTGCTAGGATTAAAGGCGTGCACCACCACGCCCAGCTCAACCTGTCTTTAAATGGAGAGAGATGTTTTCCTGTGGCCCAGGGAGTAGGGTGGTCCAAATATACTCTCATGCAGTGAGGCTTCAAGTTCACTGGACAGAAGAGAGGGACAAAAACTTCTCACACCTTCTGTCAATGTGTGGGAAATGATGAAGCCAGGATACTTCCATCATAGGTTGCACAACCATCCAAAGACTTGCATTTTGAAAGATAAAGTAAACAATTTTCAGCAAATTCCTTTTGCTTTGTTGCTAATCTCCCTTGCTCAGTATTTAACAGGGAAAAATCAAGCTGCTTTTCAGATGCTTTAAAAGTAAAATGAGGTGCAGTTATCTGGGGAGAGCATGTCTCATCAGAACTTTCTCGGGGGTCTTCATTTTTCCTTGTGGAAAAGCACTGGAATCTTTCAGTCCAGTAGACAGCATTGCTCCGGCCCTTTCTACTCCTTGGTGAGCTATCATTAGCCCAGTCACAATGGCTGGCTGACAGTTTCTCCAACTCTTCATTTAGTGATGTCATGCTAGTAGCCTGTTCCTGATAGGGATACTTGCATTGCTAAAATTAGGAAATGCTACACAGTGGTGATTTTCTTCCTGTTGGAGTGTCAGTTGTCAAACATGTACTAAGATAGTTGTTTCCACTTCACGGACACTTGATTGACAACAATCGGCTTTCAGTCTACAATTTTCATACGGACTTTACTGCTAGCTGTGCTGACTCAACAAGATTCAGGATTAGGAGTTATATCATGAGAGATGCCTGTCTTGGCTATGTTTACAGCTCCTCGAGACTCAGTCTGCCTGCTTTTCTGAGGTCTAACACCCAAAAATGTATCTTTTTCCTCTTGCTTTTCTCTTTATTTATTTATTATTTATTTATTTATTTATTTATTTATTTATTTGGTCTTTTTGAGAGAGGGTCTTCCTATAGCTCCGCCTGTCCTGGAACTCACTTTGTAGACCAGGGTGGTCTTGAACTCCCAGAGATCTGCCTGCCTCTGTCTCCCAAGTGCTGGGATTAAAGGCATGTGCCACCACTCCTGGCTGTTTTTTTTGTGTTTTTAACTGTGTGTGTGTGTGTGTGTGTGTGTGTGTGTGTGTGTGTGTGTATGCGCCAGTATGTGCAGGTGAGTGCAGTGTCCTTGGAAACCAGTAGAGGGCATCACATCTCCTGGGCTAGAGTAACAAGTCCTTGTGATATGGGTGGTGGGAACTGAACTCGGGTCCTCTGCAAGGGCACAAGTGCTCTGAACTGCTGAGCCATCTCTCTAGCCCTGTTTTCTTTTTCTCTTTAAAATTTTTGTTTGTGGCTCTGGCATCCACTCTGGGACTCTGTGCATGACAGGTACCTGCTCTACCACTGAGTCCCCTCCCCAGCCCTCCCATCTGCTCCTGGATTTTCTTTGGTTACTGGCCCAAATCCTATGTGTCCTGATACTCTGAGAGCCCTCACTCTTTCTCTAAGCCCCCCCCCAATCCAGGTACTGATGACCTCTATCGCTGAGCCTGCCTGCTTTCTTGGACTCTTTCTCAAAAGGTGTGACTACCTCTCTTCCTCTTATTCATGTTCCTTCTCTTGACAGCTGCTGAGAAAATCCCAGCTTGCCTGCCCTGTGTTTTTTCTTTCAATCTATAATAAACTGGTCCTGAAGCTGTAAAAGGAAAAGAGGTATGCCTAAAAACTATACATAGTGGCATACACCTATATGTTCTCTATTTGTTGACCAGTTGTGGGTCTCTGGGTTAATCTCAATCTGCTATAAAAAGGCTCCTCTGGTGAGCATTGGGAGGTGCACTAATCTATGGCTTTAACAATAAGTCATTAGGTGACTGTTTAATATTATGACCAGTTAGCAGGATAACAGTAGTACATTCTTCCCTCTGACCCATAACCTGTCTAGACAGTTTCTTGGCCCTGAAAAGAATGCCAAGTATGGCTCTGTCCTGTGAAGTTGACTTTAATCCAAACAGAAATTGGTTGGTTACTCCTATGGCATTTGTGCTACTATTGCGCCAGCAGGCATACTGTGCCGTGCCAGTTATTGTGGCTCCTGGGGTTTGCAGATGAATAAGGCTGGTGATTGCACTACAAAAGCTAAGCAGTAGAGACGAAGCTTTGATGTCAGTACGAGCCTGATATCTCATTGATCTACAACTCACATGTCTGGTGTCTTCAGCAGTGATGAAGCCAATATGTTCTATAGGACCCCCACCAACAAAATCTCAGCATGGAGAGTGTAGGTGGGGAAGAAGACCATTCTGAGGAACTATTTCTAATTGACAGCTGCTGGGGGGGTAGGTCAGTCTTCTTTAAGGGTGTGGTGCTGCATAGGTTGACTAGACTCCAATATATGGTACCACTTGCAAGAGCATTTGGAGAATACAAAGTAGACTTCATAGGCCTTGGAACATAATAGAGGACATAAGGTAAGGGGTTTAGGGAAGTGCTGGAGGGTCTGAGAGAAGGGGAGTGGTTCCGATTGAGGGTACCTGAATGTGATCAAAATACACTGCATCAAGTTCTCAAAGGATCAACAAAGTATTTTGAATTATTTAACTATTTAACAAAAGAATTACATAAAATTAGTATGTTCACTATGGGTGTTGAGGGAGGGCCTGTTTGAGGTTAAGTATCATAAATGTATCAAGTCTACTTTTTTCTATTATTTTTTTTATGTGTCTGAGTGTACTGTCTGCATGTAGGTTGGTGCACCCATGTCATGCAATGCTATGGAGGTCAGAAGAGGGTGTTGGAGTCCCCTGGAACTGGAGTTACAGATGGTTCTTAGCCACCATGTGGGTGCTGGGAATTGAACCCGGGTCCTTTGCAAGAGCAGTCGGTGCTCTTAACCACTGAGCTATCTCTCCAGCCCCTCAAGCCCCCCTCAGCTTCTCTCCATGACCCCTGCAATCCTGGGGTCTTCACTGCAACCAAGGGTGCACTTTCACCAATGACCTTTTCTGGCCACTCACAGTGCCAAGCCTCAGTACCAGTTCTAGTTTGTTCTAGTTTGTCTTTCGATTGCTGTAAGAAAACACTCTGATGAATTCCAACTTGGGGAGGAAGGGGTTTATTTGGCTCTCATCTCCCAGGGCACAGTTCATCACTGAGGGAACCCAAGGTAGGAACTCAGGGCAGGAACCTGGAGGCAGGAGCTGAAGCACAGGCCATGGAGGAATGCTGCTTACTGGCTTGATCCCTGGCCCATGCCCAGCCTGCTTTTTTATTTTTTTATTTTTTTGGTCTTTTCTAGACAGGGTCTCCCTGTAGCCCCAGCTGTCCTGGAATTCACTCTGTAGACCAAGCTGGCTTTGAACTCACAAAGATCTGCCTGCCTCTGCCTCCCAAGTGCTAGGATTAAAGGAGTGCGCCACCATGCCTGGCTCAGCCTGCCTTCTTATACTGTACACAACAACCTGCCCAGGACTGGCGCAACCCACAGTGGGCTGGGCCCTCCCATAGCACTCAACAATCAAGACAATACTTCACAGACGTGGCCACAGGCCAGTCCAATGGAGACAGTTCCCCAGTTGAGGCTCCCTCAACCCAGGTGTGTCAAGTTGACACTAAAGCTATCCAGCACACACAGAGATTCTAAGTCCAAATCCAATCAACTTGACAGTGAAGATTAATTATACTCAGGGACCCTGGTTTTTACTTAGGTGCAAAACTCTCTCTCTCTCTCTCTCTCTCTCTCTCTCTCTCTCTCTCTCTCTCTCCTCTCTCTCTGCCCCCTCCCCCCCCAGACATATACATAAACACACAGAGAGCAAGAGGGAAAGAGAGAAAGTTGTTATCCCTTGCACTCTGAGAACAGATATGGGTGCTCTTTTCCTTTGTCAGGTCATGTAGTTGAGCTGTATCAACAGAGGACACTGGAGACGTTGCAGGAGGAGGGGAGAGGCAGTGGGCAGTGTGTCAATGGTCTCCAGCGTCCCTGGCCACGCTAGCACGTGGACTGTTTATCAGGGTCGCAGGCGCATTGGAAAAGCCTGGGGACAAAGTGCAGAGCTTCCTCCACTGCCTGCGAAGGACTGGATTCCCCAGCACGCGGAGATCCTCTGCCCTGTACCCGTGGGACTTGAGGGCCAAGAGGAATTGACCCAACCATGGTGCCTACACTGCTTTCTGTGCATGTAACAAAATGCTTTCTCTTGAGCCGGAGAGATGGCCTAGCGGTTAAGAGCACAGACTGCTCTTGCAGAGGACCCGGGTTCGATCCCCAGCACCCACATGGCGGCTAAGAACGTCTTTAACTCCATTTCCAGGGGAATCCGACACCCTCTTCTGACCTCCGCGGCATTGCACGACACGGGTGCACAAACCTGCATGCAGACAGTACACTCATACACATAAATAAATAAATAGATAAATAAATAAATAAATAAAATATTAAAAAATACTTTCTCTTTCTTCATGGACGTCTTCTGCTAACATCCTTAAAGAAAAGTTCATTTGTCATCTCAAGCAGGTCAAAGCAAATCTCAGACCTGATAAGCAGCCAAGGCCTCTCGGTCCACCCTCCTGCTGTATCAGTCTTTGTACTGAGCCTTCCCTGGTCAGCTGACTGGTTTTCTGGCTCCTGATTGGTCTCTCACTGATACATCAAAGGCAGGATTATCTCCAACATACAACTCTATTACGTCCCTCAGAGTCGTATATCAGTTTTCTCTTTTAAGTTATTATTGTTATTATTATTACTATTATTAATTTTGAGACACGGTCTCCCTATAGCTCCAGCTGGCCTGGAACTAGCTGTGTAGATCAGGCTGGCCTTGTCTCCAAGTGTTGGGATTAAAGGTGTGCGCCACCACTCCCGGCACAGTGATTTAAACGTCTAATAGTGGATTTCCCACTTGTTCCTCGTAGCTAGCTCGTCCCCTCGTCTCCAGTCATTAGTGCTCTACTCAGCACCCTTGCTCTTTGCTTTTTTAATAGCAACAATGCTTCTCAGCACCAGGCCATTAAACATGCCAGCCCTTCTTAAAAGCCCTTCTTTTGTCCTTTTACTAGAGAAAGGCACATAGTAAAGGGATGAGGTGTGTGTGTGTGTGTGTGTGTGTGTATGTATGACAGTTCATCCATATAATAAGCAGAATTACAGCCCATTATTACCCACCAAAAGTAAAACCTGAAACTGGAGCTGAGGAGCGGCAAGTCCACACATCGCACCTGACCTTGGCATGAAGCATGTCTTTGTGAGTAACCAATACAGCTTGAATTCACCTGCATGCAGCAATCTAAAAGAGCTTAAATTTTTTGAAGTTTATCTTATTTATTTATTTATTTATTTATTTATTTATTTATTTATTTATCTTTTTGAGGCAGTGTCTCCCTGTAGCCCCAGCTGTCTTGGAACTCACTATGTAGACCAGGCTGACCTTGAACTCACAGAGATCTGCCTGCCTCTGCCTCCCAAGTGCTGGGATTAAAGGGGTGTGCCACCACGCCTGGCCGAAGTTTATTTTTATTTTATCTGTATGAGAGTTTTGCCCAAATGTATGTAAGTGCACGCATGTTGTGCAATGCCCGTGGTGGACAGAAGAGGACACCGGATCCTCTGAAACCAGAGTTATACATGGTTGTTAGCCACCGTGTGAGTGCTGGGAACTGAACCCAGGTCTTCTGAAAGAATAGCCAGTCCTCTTGACTGCTGAGCCATCTTTCTATCCCCTAACTTTTCTTTTTTTTTAATGTATGACTGTACTGTCTGCATGTAGGTTGGTGCACCCGTGTTGTGCAATGCTGCAGAGGTCAGAAGAGGGTGTCAGATTCCCCTGGAACTGGAGTTAAAGATAGTTCTTAGCCTCCATGTGGGTGCTGGGAATCAAACCCAGGTCCTCTGCAAGAGCAGTCAGTGCTCTTAACTGCTGAGCCATCTCTCCAGCCCCAAGCACCTAACTTTTAAACATCTCTGAGGTCACACAAATCTGATTTGCTTAAAATTCAGCTCTGTCATTTACTAGTGAGCTTCTATACCATTAATTAGCAATAATCCTATCTGCTCCTTAAGGATGAAATGACTTCGTAAACTGAAGAGATTAGCACCATCTAACACAGACTCAAGTTGAGTTGAATAAATAAATGATCAAATCTCAGATATTCAATAAAACATAAAATTTTAAGACTCAATTTCATGTAGATACCTCACCAGCTAAGAGTCTCAAATATATATTTCAATAAAACGTATTCACACACACAAAAATAGCAGACAGATTTGGCTTGAGGGCTGCTGTTTGATATCTTCAGATCTAGTTTCCCTTCATTCATTTTTTTTTTCCTTTTTTGAGATAAGGTCTCATGTAGCCCAAGCTGGCCTCCACCTTTCCACCATAGCCAAGAATGAACTTCTGATCCTTCTGCCTCTACCTCCTAAGTGCTGGGATTACAGGGGTGTGCCACCACGCCATTTAGACGGTGCTGGATCCCCAGTCCAGGGTTTCACGCTTGCTAGGCAAACGCTTTACTTACTGAGCCACACTGCTAGCCCTGCCTTCAGATTGTTGAACTAGAGTCCTGAAATAAAACCTTGTATTAGGCATTTTTCTTTAACTTAACCTTCAAAAAGGACTCATGTAAACATATATTCATTTGTAGAATTTCCTCCTACTTCAGATTAAAAAAAAAAAAAACCTCAGATCTTTTAAACATATTCCCAGTTCCAGTAGCACCTCTCACACTTTACTCTAGATGTTCATTGAATAATTCCTCCTGGCTCCTTGAAACTACATTTTTATATGTAGCCTTGTCTTGACTTGCGATCCACCTGCCTCAGCCTTCCAGATGCTGGGATTACAGGCGTGTGTAAACAGTTCTTTAGCTCAAAACCGAAAGCAGAGTGCAATTGCTGAAAAGAAAAAAAATAAGCTACAAAGCATTAACTATGTAGAATCATGAATCAGCATAGTGTGTGTGTGTGTGTGTGTGTGTGTGTGTGTGTGTATGAGAGAGAGAGAGAGAGAGAGAGAGAGAGAGAGAGAGAGAGAGAGAGAGCATTACATGTGTGTGCCAGCATGTGTGGAGACCAGAGGTTGATATTAGATGACTTCCTCAATCACTTCTCCAACTTGGTTTTTGAGACAGGGTCTCACTAAGCTGGGAGACCTCCCCATTCAGCTGGAGTGGCTGGGCCAGAAGCCCCTGGGATCCACACATCTCAGCCTCCCCATTCAGCTGGAGTGGCTGGGCCACAAGGCCCTGGGATCCACACATCTCAGCCTCCCCATTCAGCTGGAGTGGCTGGGCCAGAAGCCCCTGGGATCCACACATCTCAGCCTCCCCATTCAGCTGGAGTGGCTGGGCCACAAGCCCCTGGGATCCACACATCTCAGCCTCCCCATTCAGCTGGAGTGGCTGGGCCACAAGCCCCTGGGATCCACACATCTCAGCCTCCCCATTCAGCTGGAGTGGCTGGGCCACAAGCCCCTGGGATCCACACATCTCAGCCTCCCCATTCAGCTGGAGTGGCTGGGCCACAAGCCCCTGGGATCCACACATCTCAGCCTCCCCATTCAGCTGGAGTGGCTGGGCCACAAGCCCCTGGGATCCACACATCTCAGCCTCCCCATTCAGCTGGAGTGGCTGGGCCACAAGCCCCTGGGATCCACACATCTCAGCCTCCCCATTCAGCTGGAGTGGCTGGGCCACAAGCCCCTGGGATCCACACATCTCAGCCTCCCCATTCAGCTGGAGTGGCTGGGCCACAAGCCCCTGGGATCCACACATCTCAGCCTCCCCATTCAGCTGGAGTGGCTGGGCCACAAGCCCCTGGGATCCACACATCTCAGCCTCCCCATTCAGCTGGAGTGGCTGGGCCACAAGCCCCTGGGATCCACACATCTCAGCCTCCCCATTCAGCTGGAGTGGCTGGGCCACAAGCCCCTGGGATCCACACATCTCAGCCTCCCCATTCAGCTGGAGTGGCTGGGCCACAAGCCCCTGGGATCCACACATCTCAGCCTCCCCATTCAGCTGGAGTGGCTGGGCCACAAGCCCCTGGGATCCACACATCTCAGCCTCCCCATTCAGCTGGAGTGGCTGGGCCACAAGCCCCTGGGATCCACACATCTCAGCCTCCCCATTCAGCTGGAGTGGCTGGGCCACAAGCCCCTGGGATCCACACATCTCAGCCTCCCCATTCAGCTGGAGTGGCTGGGCCACAAGCCCCTGGGATCCACACATCTCAGCCTCCCCATTCAGCTGGAGTGGCTGGGCCACAAGCCCCTGGGATCCACACATCTCAGCCTCCCCATTCAGCTGGAGTGGCTGGGCCACAAGCCCCTGGGATCCACACATCTCAGCCTCCCCATTCAGCTGGAGTGGCTGGGCCACAAGCCCCTGGGATCCACACATCTCAGCCTCCCCATTCAGCTGGAGTGGCTGGGCCACAAGCCCCTGGGATCCACACATCTCAGCCTCCCCATTCAGCTGGAGTGGCTGGGCCACAAGCCCCTGGGATCCACACATCTCAGCCTCCCCATTCAGCTGGAGTGGCTGGGCCACAAGCCCCTGGGATCCACACATTTCAGCCTCCCCATTCAGCTGGAGTGGCTGGGCCACAAGCCCCTGGGATCCACACATCTCAGCCTCTCAATGTTTGGCTTTGCTCCTGGACTTTACACGGGTTTGGGTGTCTGAACTTGTGTCCTCATGTTTGTTCAGTTAGCAACTTACCTGCTGCATTGTCTCCCCAGCCCTAATCAGCATCATTTTATTTTTATTTTATGTTATTTTATTATTCTGAGACACTGTCTCTGTGTAGCCCCAGGTAGCTTGGATCTCCCTATGCAGACCAGGGTGATCTCACAGAGATCCACCTGCTTCTGCCTCCCAAGTGGTGGGATGAAAGGTGTGCACCACCATGCCTGGTTCTCTAAATTAGCATAATTTTAAAGGATTTGATGCAGCCTAAGATGCCCCTGGGTAAAGCGTAAATTGTTTCCACAAGCGTGGGTGAAGGGTTTTTTATAGGAGCGTGGGCGGCTCACTAGTGACCACACCACTGGAGAAAATGTTTTCCCCTCTGCTGGCAATCACTAACTGCGGATAGGTCCTCAGATAGGTCGGGGGTCTCATGAGCCCTCCCTCCATGACACGATCTTGTGCTGATCATTACAGCTGGTGTGAGTTCGAAGTTGTCATGGCCAGAACACAGTATCTTCCCTATCCCTCCCCTTCCTCTGGCTCTTATATTTTTCTTTTTACATTATGGACATCACACTTGTCTGTGTGGCAAATCAACAGTAGTAGCTTTCTCTGTGGCTTATGACTGCTACAGCCACTGGCATTTATTTATTTATTTATTTATTTATTATTTATTTATTTTTGTCTTTTTTTTTTGGTCTTTTGGAGGCAGGGTCTCCCTGTAGCCCCAGCTGTCCTGGAACTCACTCTGTAGACCAGGCTGGCCTTGAATATTTTTGTCTTTTCAAGACAGTGTCTCTCTGTAGCCCCAGCTGTCCTGGAATTTACTCTGTAGACCAGGCTGGCCTCGAACTCACAAAGATCCGCCTGCCTCAGCCTCCCAAGTGCTAGGATTAAAGGTGTGCGCCACCTGTCCGGTTGCCACTGGCTTTTGACCAGGTTTACAGTACCAAGCATGAATTCCTTTCTGTGCAGCAGACCTTAAATCCAACCAGAAAGAGACTGTTACTCTCATAACAGGAATGCCACTATTGTGCTAGTCATACTGCCTGCTGGGTCAGCAGGGCCACATGCAAAGCCCATAGCTGGATGCTTTTTGTTCCCCAGCAGCCAGCATAGCCCCTTGCAGCACTATGAAGCTAGCCTGTAGGGAGGATTCTTCTAGCTCAGTTCCAGTTTGAGTTCTTTATGTTCTCTAATGATTATTTCTTTTTTATTCTTTTTTATTTTTTTTATGTGTATGAATGTACTGTCTGCAGGTAGGTTTGTGTACCCATGTCGTGCAATGCCTCAGAGGTCAGGAGAGGGTGTCAGATTCCCCTGGAACTGGAGTTAAAGACGGTTTTCAGCTGCCATGTGGGTGCTGGGAATCGAACCTGGGTCCTCTGCAAGAGCAGTCGGTGCTCTTAACCTATAGGCCATCTCTCCAGCCCCTCTAATGATTATTTCTTATTGTGACTATTCCTTATTCTGTAACATGGGGACTTTAATTTTCCCATGACTCAAATACTGAATGCTAGTCTTCTTGAAAATCTGTTGTAAAAAAAAAAAAAAAAGAAAATCTGTTGTAATATGGATGTGAAGAGGGAAAGAAGATCCTCTTGCTAAGATTCCTGCTGAAAGTGGTTCACATAATTCTTTGTATAGGTAGGAATGGAAGAGCATGTGGACTGTAAAAGTGGGGCCTGGCTGCATACTGCTCGTGGCAGTTACTGCCACCAGCTGTGCATCTCCGTAGATTTTGGAGTCATGTTCAGATTGAAGGGTTGACTGGCATTCTTAATGTTAAACACTAAATCCAGACTTAGTTAACAAAACAATTGATTGGTAAAATAATGAGTGCGCTTGGCAGTGCCTTCCGCTCTTTCACTCTTCCTTAGACACGTTGCTGCAACCATCCCAACTGCCTGCCTCCCGTCTAAAGGATCATTTATTTCAATTTTATGTCATGAGTGTTTTGCCTGCATATATGTAGGTGTACATGTACAATGTCTGTGGAGGCCAGAAGAGGGCGTGGGATCCCCTGGAACTGATGTTACAGACAATTGTGAGTTTCCATGTGGCTGCTGGGAACCCTCCCATGCCTGCTCTCCATCTCTCTCCCAGCCCATCTCCACCCCCAGTAACTGAGCAGTGAAACCTCCTGGGACAATCCGTGGAACTAAAACCACACTCCACTACCTTAGCTGCGACTCTTCTCAAACAGCAAGTGGACTTCATACTTACAGTCATAAAAATTATAGTTTCTTATGGGAAGGTGTCTTAGGGAATATAAAAACCTACACCCCCAAGTACGTGCCCCCAAGGAGCTAACGTTTGTCCTGCCCCTTTGCTGTATGATCTGGTATTAACTCATCCCCTCATCGTCTCTGCAGCAGTGCTACTGAGTTTCTGGTACGGAAGCGAGTAGGTAGGTCAGCTTTGCCAGTCTGTCACCAGTGCTTTCTCCTTCACACAGCAGAGCTATTCTTGTCGATGCCAGAGACCGGCTTTTGTACTTCCGCTTCTCTCTAACCTCATTGCTCCCGCCGCCAGGAAGCAAGAACTGGTGTCTGTCCATAAAACGGACTCCATCCATACCATTTTGAACTCAGTTTATTATGTATTTATAAAGATGCATCTTTTTGTTTTTTTATTTTTTTATTTTTAGAGAAGATCTCACTTTGTAGCCCTGGCTGGTCTGGAACTTGCTACGTAGACCAGGCTGGCCTGGAATTCAGAGAGATCTACTTGCCTCTGCCTCTTGAGTGCTGGGATTGAAAGGTCTGCCCCGTGATGCCTGGCCAAGATGTATAATTTTAAAGAGAAAGATTTAAAAATGTAGTTGAGGTTTTAATTTCAAGTAGTACTTTAGTTGAATTATTGTTGTTGTTGTTGTGAGACAGGGTTTCTCTGTAGTCCCAGCTGACCTATAACTCACTGTGTAGCCCAGGCTAGTCTTGATTTCACAGAGATCTTCCTGTCTCTGTCTCCTGAGTTTCAGGGTTTAAAGCATGTGCTACCATGCCCAACTTTAGTTGAATTCTTAATTTCATCTTTTTTATTATCTTAAAAACTGTCATTAGGGACTTTGGAGACAGTGTCGTTGGTAACAGTGCTTGCTTGTGCAAACGTGAGAACCTGTGTTGAGATCCCGGCACTGATGTAAAAAGCCGGGCCCAGTAGTTCACGCCTGCAATTCCATAGCTGAGGAGGTGCAGAGAGAAAGATCCAGAGTTTGCCGGCCAGTCGTCCAGCCATGTTGTGAGCTCCAGGGTCAGCGAGAGACCCTGTCTCAGGAAAATAAGATGGAGGGACTGACAAAGACACTAGACATCAGCCTCTGCGCACATGTGCACACAATCATGCACACACACACACACATACATACATACATACATGTGTATGTGCATGAAGTGGCAATAGAACTTTTCTGGGTAGAATTTATTCAGAAATAAAAACACTGAACAACCCAACAAGCTTTTACACAGTGTACTGAGAGTAACCTCTGTCACTTAGTTATGATAATTGGCCTGAATGTCATTTTTCAGTTACAAATTTATTATAACAAGTAATGTTAGCACAATAATATGAACATTATTTGTAATACTTCAAATATAGTTTATTGTGACCACAGGGAGCTAGCTCCAGGGCTCAGCACGCCCCTCGGGTCTCGCTGGTTCTGCAGTTCGGAATGTGCAAAGTCCTCATCTCCAGGGCAGGGGACCAGGAGGTGGCAGCCAGGTGGTCATGCTGCTCCCAACCAGACTCCTGCCTTCTTCTTGTCACTATTTCTCAGTCCCATCTCAGACTGAAGCTCTAGAGAGCTTTTGTTGTTGTTAGATTTCATTGAGTTAAAAAAAAAGTGTCTTTTTCTTTTTTTGACACAGGATTTCTGGTGGCCTGAAACTCACTATGTAGATCAGGCTGGCCTCAGTCTTACAGAGATCTGCCGGCCTCTGCTTCCCAAGTGCTCAGGCTAAAAGACATGCAACACCACACCTGGTTGCTTACTAAAGCTTGTTAAGAATCATGATGTTGGAAGGCAGAGGCAGGTGGATCTTTGTGAGTCAAGGCCAAACTAGTCTACAGAATGAGTTCCAGGCCAGCTGGGACTACATGGAGACCCTGTCTTGAAAAGACCAAAAAAAAAAAAAGAATCATGATGAAATACACATGAAGTTTACAAGTGACAGTGCCTTCACCAGACTGGTGGTGGGTCTCTAGTAAGTAGCTGAGAACCCTTCCATTGCGGCGGAAGGAAGCCCCTCCCTCGTCAAGCAGGCTCCTCCCTCCTAATCTTGGCTAGCCACTTACCTGCTTTTTGTATGGTTTTGCATATTTTGGACATTTCACATAAAAAGGATCATACAATACATACAATGCATGTATGGCCTTTTATGTCTGGCGTCTTCCACTTAGCATGCTCTGTCCAGGGCTCACCTGTGTTGGGATGTGTCAGTGTTTCATTTCTCTTGTGACTGAATAAGGGCACAGAGTACCCATCCATTCCTACTGGCTGGCGGATGCTTGAGTTACTTCCACCTTTTGAGCGTGTCGCTCAGGGCTGCTGTAAACATTTGCATGCACATTTTTGTTTGAGCATGCTTTCAGTTCTTTGTGGTACATAAGCAGGAGAATTGCTGGGTCATACGGCAATTCTATGTTGAACTTACTGAATTATTGCCCAGCTGAGTCTACAGTAGCCGAATCATTTTACATCCCCGCCAGCAATGGCCCAAAGCTCCAACTTCTCCATATCCTCCCATTCTGAGTGCGGTGCCTCACTGTGCTGTTGATTTGCATAATGGCCAGTGGTGGTGAGGCGAACATCTTCTGTGTGTCTGTCGTTTGTAGACCTTCCCTGGCAATGTCTAGTCAAGCCCTTGGCCCTTTTTTTTTTTGGTCTTTTTTGAGACAGGGTCTCCCTGTAACCCCAGCTGTCCTGGAACTCACTCTGTAGACCAGGCTGGCCTCGAACTCTCAAAGATCTGCTTGCCTCTGCCTCCCAAGTGCTAGGATTAAAGGCATGTGCCACCACACCCGGCAGCCTATTTTTAATGGGTCTTTTTGGTGTTGGTTGAATGTCGGGATTCCTTTTGTATTCTGGATATGAGTCCCTTTCCAGATATGCAATTTGCATATTTTCTCCCATCTGAGTGTCTTCTCACTTGTGTTGGTGTGCTGGTGTGTGTGCAGGTGTTGGTGCATGAGGGGGTCGGGGCAGATCACTGTTGGATGTTTTCCTCTTCACCCTCGGCTCATTTGCCTTGAGACAGGCTCTCCCTTCACCAGAAGCTCACTGTTTTGCCTAGTTTGGTTGACTAGCAGACTCAGGTCAGCCTCTATCTGCTTCCTGGTGCTGGTTACAGGCACGCACAGGCTGGGGGTTTGAGCTCTGGTTGTGAGGTGCACAGAGGAAGCACTCTTAGCTTGCTCTTACTGAACCATCTTTTCAGCCCCTTTACATTTGTTTATTTTTGAGACAGGGTCTGTCTATGTGGTTCTGACTGGCGTGGCACTCACAATGTGGACCAGGCTGGCTTGATTGAAGGCATGCACCACCACACCAGTCCCCCTTCACTTTCTCGTTGCTCTCCTTTGACAGGCAGCAGCTCTGTGGTATCCATGTTATTTCTTTTGTTGCTTGCAGTTTCAGTGTCCTATTGAGGAAATTCCTCCTAATCCAAGGTCACCGAGATTTATGCCTTGTTTTCTTCTCAGTATTAAGGTTTGTGTTTATATTTAGTTTTTTTTTTTACCTACTTTGCATAAATCTTTGTGAATAGTAAGAAGGGTCCAACTCCATTTTTTTCCAAATACTTTATTATTTGTATTTTACATGTATAAGTGTAATGCTTGCATGCAGATAGGTGCCAGTGCCCATGGAGGTCAGAAGGGGTTGTAGCCCCTGGAGTTGGAGTTACAGAGGGTTGTCAGCTGCTATGTGGGTGCTAGGAGTCGATCACAGGTCCTTCTTCAAGAGAAGTCAGTGCTCTTAACCACTGAGCCATCTCTTAAGCCTCACAACTCCATTCTTTTGCATCTAGTTATTTAATGGTCTAAGCATCATTTACTGAATTCTTTTTTCCCTTCAGTAAATGGTCTTGGCATCCCTGTTGAAAACTTGTTGATTGGTCAGGTGTGGTGGTGCATGCCTTTAATCCCAGCACTTGGGAGGTAGAGGCAGGGGGATCTTTGTGAGTTCAAAGCCAGCCTGGTTTACAGAGCGAGTTCCAGGCCAGCTGGGGCTACAGGGAAACAATGTCTCAAAAAGACCAAAAGAAAATTGGTTGATCATAGCCTACTTAGTAAAGTTTACTTTACTAGCCTTCTTACTTGATCTGCATGCTTATTTGCAGAAAAATTTAAAAGTAGAAAATGTATTCCCAGCCTTCCTTCCTTCCTTCCTTCCTTCCTTCCTTCCTTCCTTCCTTCCTTCCTTCCTTCCTTCTTCCTTCTTTTTCTCCCTCCCTCCTTCCCTCCCTCCCTCCCTCCCTCCCTCCCTTCCTTCCTCCCTCTTTCATTGTCTTGGGTCCCTTGCAATTCTGTATAAAATTTAGGATTAACTTTTGAAATCCAGCAAAAGGTCATGTGGGGGCTCGATAGGAATGTACGGCATCTGTAGACAATAATGGAGTGGTGCACGGTAAGCTGTTTTCCAACCTGGAGGACACAAGATGTCTTCCATGTGTTCAGATTGTATTTCAGGAAAGCTTTTGTACTTTGCATATACAAGTCTTACAGCTCCTTGGTAAATGTATTTCTGGGTTTCATTCTTTTTCAAGTTACAATAAACGTCACTGTTTCCTTAATGTTATCCCGTTTTTCTTTGTTAGTGTGTAGAAATACAACTGACTGTGTGTGATCTTGCATTCTGCAACATCACTGAATTTCTACCGCAGTTGGGGTTTTTGGTGGATCCTCCAGAATTTTTAATATGTAGGATACTCTTTGCAAATATAGTTTTACTGTTTTGTTTCTAATTTGGGTTCCCTGTTCCCCTTCACCCCCAATTTCTCTGGCTAGAACTCTGAGTTCAATATTGAATAGTCCTTAGGGAAAGAAAGCATCTTCTTGATGATAGAGGTGATGTTTTCATTCTTTGGTTATTATGTTATTAGCTGTGGGTTTTCAGAAATGCTTTCATCAGGGTAAGGAAATTTCCCTCTTCCTAGTTTGCTTTTGTTAAAAAAAAAAGAAAGAAAGGCTATTGGATTTTGTGAAATGCTCTGAAAAATCAATTAAAATGATACTTCCCCATTGATTTTATTACAGTAGAGGATGACATTAACTTTTGGAGTCCTGTGATAAATTTCACTTGGTATATAATCTTTTTCTTACATTGTTAGGTTTGGTCTCTACTACTTTGTTGAAGTTTTTTTTATAGTCATAAGAGACATAGTCTGTAGTTTTCTTGTGATGTCTTTGACTGGCTTTGGTATTAAGGTAAAGTTCACTCTACAGAATGAGTTACAAGGTATCCCTTCATCTTATTGGGAGTTTGAGGTCTGCTGTTATTTCTCTCTATGTTTGGTAGAGTTTACCAGTGAACTCGCCTAGTTCCAGACTTCTTCGGTGTATTAGTCACTTTTCTGTTGCTGTGATAAAGCACCATGACCAAGGAACTTATAAAAGGAAGAGTTTATTTGAGCTTACGATTGACGTTCCAGGGAATTAGAGTCCATTGTGGTGGGAGGCATGGCGGCTGGATCTGGAGCAGGAAGCTGAGGGTCACATCTTGCAAAGAGCACAGGAAGCAGAGAGAGGGTGACTGTAGACCACGAGGCTTGTTAAGCTCACTAAGCCTGCCCCCAGTGACACACTTCCTCCAGCACGACCACACACCCCAAGACCTCCAAAAATAGCGCCACCAACTGGAGACAAACGTCTGAATACCTAGAGCCTATGGGGGACGCTCATTCAAACCACCATATTCGGTAAGAATTTTTTTTTTGGTATTTTTGAGACAGGGTCTCCCAGTATGGCCCAGCTGTCCTGGAGCTGGTTATGTAGACCAGGCTGGCCTTGAACTCACAGAGATCCGTCTGCCTCTGCCTCCCGAGTGCTGGGATTAAAGGCATGTGCCACCATGCCCGGCTGGCAAGAAGTTTCTAATTGCTGACTTGAACTCTTAACTAGTTGTAAATATGTTTAGATTTTAAATTTTTTGATTTTTTTTTTTTTGTTTTCTTTGAGACAGGGTCTCCCTCTATCTCCAGCTGTCCTGAACTCGTTATGTAGACCAGGCTGGCCTTGAACTCACAGAGGTCTGCCTGCCTCTACCTCCCGAGTGTTGGCATTAAAGGTGTGCACCACCACGCCTGGCTTTTGATTCAGTTTTGACAATTTTATATAACTATGAATTTTTCCATTTCATTTAGGTTATATTTGTTGGGATGAAAGCTTATTTTTAATGAATAAATTTGTTTATTCAAGATATACACAATTTAATATTTAAAACATTTGAAATGTCAGGGGCTGGCGAGATGGCGTAGTAGTTAAGAACACTTGCAGTTCTTCCAGAGGACCTGGGTTTGACTCCCAGTACCCACACAGCAACTAATAACCTTCTGTAATTCCAGTTTCAGGGGATCTGATGCCCTCTTCTGCCCTCCATGGGCATTGCACAACATGGTGTACTTACATGCACGGAATACACTCATATACATAAAATAAAAATAAGACAAAAAAACATTTGAAATGTCATTCTTTATGTATTTTCTTTCCCAAAACAAAGGTATATAAAATTCTGTGATTTAAATAAAAATTTTTCTTCAATACTAAGAAACTTTTTTTGATGGATATTAGTATAAATTTTATTCCTAAAGGGCATAAACCCTCTTAATTGTCCATTTTATGAAAATAAATGATTCCTGAAATAAAATGGAACCTTCTTTTCTTTTTAACTTGATGCCTAATGTTAAGAGGGAAACTTATTTTTTTTTTTTGAGAGTAACTATATACATTTTATTTTTAAGGATAATTTATATTTTAAAAACAGAACATATATATGTTGACTAAACAGCATGCTGAAACCTACAGACCAAATCCACACTCATAAGCTTTTAGGAACCATTTAATGTGCTGACAGTAGAACTGGCCCATCAGAGTAAGAATAAATAATAGTGCTTTGGGAAGAGCAGTAGTGATGGACAGGGTAGATAAAGGAGTCTCACACTATGGATGCTGTTGCAAGCACAACTCCTTCAGAGTGACATGTGCGAAGTTGCTGGCCCAACCCACCCAGGCAGCCTCTCCATTTGCTTGGCAACTGCTGGGGTAGAACTTGCCATAGTGGGACAGGGGGACTGGTACCAGAGAAAAACTGAAGAAACAGTTAAGACTGGCATGTATGTTCACACACACATTATCCTCCTCCAAGAGATTGCACTATGTAATACAACTGCACAATTAACAAGAAGCTCTCATTCTCCCTGGTACTCTTTGACAGCAGGTCAGGCCATCTCAAATGCTGGACCACAAGGACATCTGCATCAAGATGAATAACGCAGACAGGCCTCTAGATGACAACAAAGCTATCATAGCTATAGCATTAATTAAATATCTACATATAAAAAAGATGTTAATTTCTAATTACAAGGCTACAAGCCAGAATTCATGTCCCATACCCCAAGGTTGGGCACAGTCAATCATTTTTCAGTATAAAGGTGAAATAAAACCTTGATCGTTCTTCATCAAGTAGAAATATGGGGTAGGGAAAGAACTTGGGTACCAGATATTAAAATTTGCACTTAACTGACACAAACTAAGTCTTAAGGTATTTCTGAGTGAAAAAGAAAAATAAGCTCCATGGACACACTACACCTACGAAAGACTTTTCATTTGTCACACTCATTCATGTCTAAATTAGGCCCGTGGTAGCAGAACCTGTTGAGGGTTTCAAACAGGCCTAAACTGAAGAAAAACTATAAAGTCACCCTGTATAATAAGTCCAGTCTAGGCACAGGAAGCCACAGTTGACTGACTGACTGGTCAAGGAATTCTCAGGACTGGATGTTGGTTGAATTGAGGACTCGAGAAGTAACATCAGATTTGGAAGCCTTTGAAAGTTCTCGCTGAAGCCCAACATTGGAGCTGTCAGAGAGGGGCGGATCCTTCGCTCAGGACGCTGCCACTGAGCTCCATGTTCTCGCCGAAGCCCAGCACTGGAGCTGTGAGAGAGGGACGGACCCTTCGCTCAGGACGCTGCCACTGAGCTCCATGTTCTCGCCGAAGCCCAGCACTGGAGCTGTCAGAGAGGGACGGACCCTTCGCTCAGGATGCTGCCTTTGAGCTCCATGTTCTCGCTGAAGCCGAGCACTGGAGCTGCCAGAGAGGGGCGGATCCTTCGCTCAGGACGCTGCCATTGAGCTCCATGTTCTCTTTGTTGGCTCCAAGTCGGGCAGATCGAGGTGTTTTCTTTCCAGAACACAAAGAATTGACAACTGACTTGCTGCCAGAAGGAGGAAGCTTGGAGACAGGGGAACGGTATATTGTTCTCCCAAAGACAGGCCGAATGCTGTTATTGGGCGTAGCATTGGATATGGTGGTAGTGTTCAGCTTGGGCATTTTGCCCGGCGTGATAGGAGTCACCCTCACCGCTTGCTAGGTGTCCGAGGAGTACTGCCATACAGCATCTCTGTCTCTGTCTGCTTCTTGTTTTTTATTTGTCTTTCCTGCTTGGCTTTTTCTTTCTCCAGCCGATGCAATTCCCATTGTTCTGTAACATATTCCATGAATTTCTGCCCGTTCACCACAAATGCCATTGAGTGCTCTTGTTCCCACTTTTCAATCCGTGCTTTCAACTCTTCTTCCAGCTTAGGGAGTGTTTTCTGGAGTTTTGCTCGCTGCTTTTCTTCTTTTAAAAGATTTCCTCCCCGGTTTGTAAAACGACTTGGATCTGAAGCTTTTCTCTCAAACTCTAGGAAAAGCTTCCAGCTCTCTTCCCACTTTTGGACACCTTCAAATAGTTCCTTGTGAACTTCATAATAGTTTCTTAACCGTACAATCTCATCATCATGAAGCTGGAGGAGATTTTCTGTGTAGTCTTCGGTATAGTAAGGGGCAAAAGCCTGTCTCTGCTCCTGGCTATAGAAACACTGGTCCCAGAACTGAGCCAGCTCCACATGAATTGCTTCAATTACTTTCTTTATGTTTTGAATTTTCAGTTCTTCCAACCGATCCACTTCTAATTGCAGCGCATTCTTGACTTTAGCTTTTGACCCAGTCATAACTGTGGCCATAGAGTCTCTCTCTTCTTCAAGTATTTACAGTCTGTCCCAGAGCTCTCGGATGTGAGCATGGAGCCCCTCACACTCTGCTTCATTCTGTGCTTTTTTCACTTCCAGCTGCTGCAGCAATTTCTGTACTGCTGCGATATTCTCCAACGGTAAACAAAAGGCACTTTCATCTTCACACACCACATCTCTTTCAAAGCTCGCATCTGGCGTGTGTTCTAATTCTTCCATACACAGTATGATTTGTCTCTTAATGCTGACAAACTGTTCGTGCCTAGATTCCTTTGTTTCCCTCAAAGTTGCCACATGTTGTCTGAAGAGGTTCAGCTGTTCTAAGGTGGGAACAGAGGTGCTGTCAGTGTCATAGTGGGGCACGCAAAGAATTCCACACAGTTCTTGATCTTGTTCCTGAAGTAGCTTAAGTTCTTCTTTCTTTCCTTTTTCTGTTTTCTCATCGAATCTATTTGACTGCGCAAATCTCTTTCTAGTTGCAAGACAGTTGTTTCTCCTTCTCCCTGAAATGGCTTGACTTGTAACTCACTGCATAGGGTGCTCAGCTCTTTTTGGCAGCTGGATATGCTTTTAAGAAGCCTTTCCCTGAGGCTCTCCTCTTCAGCAATCATCCTATCCAGAAGATCCTTGATGTGGTTCTTCACAACTTCAGTTCTTTGTAATCGCTGCTCCTCTGGAATCCCAATTAATTCCCATATTTCCCGAAGGTGAGTTAGAGCTTTCTGGAGACACACCATGGACTCCTCTGCCAGCACCTCACTTCTCCTCATGGTGGACGCTCCAAACGTGGCCCCTCACTAGGGACAGAGGACAAGTACCCGCAGACGCACAGGCCCTCACTCAAGACTCCGCACCGCAAGCCGTTGGGTAGCGCGGAATTCAAACCCAAGAGGGAAACTTCTGTGTCAGACTGTCTGCACTTGAATCTCTGTTCTCCTACTAACCTGCTATATATAATTTTGGGTTAGCCTTTCTGTGCCACAATTCCTTAACTCTAATAAAGTGGCTAATAAGAGACCACCTCATGAGGTTGTGAGCCAGCTGTGGTGGCCCAGTCCCATAATCTAAGCCCTTGGGCGGTAGAGGCAAGAGGATCCTGAGTTCAAGGCTATCCTCAGTGATACAGTGAGCTCAGGAAGAACCTGTGCCACATGAAGCCCTGCTTCAAAGAAACCAAAATAAAAGCCGGGTGTCATGGAGCACACCTTTAATCCTAGCACTTGGGAGCCAGAGGCAGGTGGATCTTTGTGAGTTCAAGGCCAGCCTGGTCTACAGAGTGAGTTCCAGGACAGCTGGGGCTACAGGGAGACCCTGTCTCAAAAAGACAAAAAAAAAAAAAAAAAAAGAAAAAACCAAAATAATAGTTGTAAGATTAAGAATTAAGTGTATTAATGATGCAAAAAAGAGAAACAAGCTCTTAGTTCATTATGAGCACTGGGTAGTTATTAGTATTATTTTTCGTAAGGTGGTCATTAATTGGTATTAAAATGGGCAGCATCTGGACATCTGATGAACAGGCTGCAACACAAAGAAGAGCCACATCCTCCCTAGATCTTGAAGACCCTGACCTCTGGGCTAATGCGTCACCTGAATAGAAATTGGCTTCTCTAATGGTATCCAGGAAAACAAGTGCTATTACTAGCCAAGTGAACTAGAAGCTCCTTTACCAGAATAGAAAATGCACAAAGGAAAGCTGTGTGTGGACAGGAGAACCAGTTCCTTTACTTAAGTGCTAGCCTGGTCTCCACTGAGGCTCGGAACTCCCAGGAATGACATCTTCAGGGAGGCAAGGCTGCACTGAGGGTTTCACTCCTGACATCCTTCCCCTGGATACAGAAATCTACCACAGCTGACCTCTCCTTCTCAGGAACTAACTCGTAACTATCCACCATATAACTAACATATGAAATATTAGTACATGACAAAGCACTGTCACCATATCATACAGTCAAAGAACTAAAGGGAAGAAAATGACTATTGGATTTGATGTGGGAATCCAGGTGGAAACATTTCAAATGGATTCAAGATCAGCTCAAGAAGGAGGGTTGGGTTCCCCTGCTTCCCTCCTCTTCCCCCTCCTCCTCCTCCCCCTCCTCCTTCCCCTCTTCCTCCTCCTCCTCCTCCTCTTCCTCCTCCTCCTCTTCTTCCCTCTCTCTCCTCTCTCTCTCTCTCTCTCTTCCTTCTCTCTCTCTCTCTCTCTCTCTCTCGGTCTTTTTCAGACAGGGTCTCCCTGTAGCCCGAACACCACAGAGATCACCACCTGTTCTCTCTCCTGAGTGCTGGATTAAGGCTGCCGCCACCACACCCAGCTGTGTTTCACTTCTTAAAGCAACTAAAATAATGACTACCCAAATATAAAATAATAATACATTAGCTATGTACTTTGTAAGATGGGATTTTAGTTTACACTCATTTTTAGATTAAATTGATGACATACCTTATAGAAATTTTCACAAAATGTTATTGCCCAGTGCATTTTTACAAACAATAAACAATTCACTGAGAGTATTAACATTCACATATGTAATTAGAGTTTACAAATGTACAAAATTCTGAGTAACAAACACTTTAAACTTATTTTCAAACATTCAATTAGCCCATTTCCCCCGCCCCATTTTTTTGATTATAAAGAGACACAAAGGGTTACCAAATGTGGCAAAATGTAAGAAACAAGGAGAGAGACAAAAACACAGACTTTAGAACATAAGAATATCCAAACAAGTGTGTCAGTGTCAAAGATAAAATCCAATAGTCTTTTGTAATATAAAAGAAAATAAATGCATATAATTAAATACTAGTTAGGTGAAAGAACATTATATACTATATAATATTTATTTTTTCTACATAAATTTGCATATCTTAAATTTGATGTAAGACTTCCTGCTTTAGTTTCAATTGTAGATTATTGCACGTAGTTCTTGGAGAACCTAGATGCAATGGAATGAGTGTTCAAGGTGGACTCAAAGATCCTACCAAATTTTTATTTGGTCAGTCTTGTTTTAATGTGTTAGTATTTTTATTTTATTATTATTATTATTTTTATTCTCATGTATTTCCTGCCTGTGTGTAATTGCACCTGTGTCCTACAATGCCTGCAGAGGTCACAAGGTATTTAATCCCCTGGAACTGGAGTTACAGATGCTTGTTAGCCGCCATGTGGGTGCTGGGAAATGAATCTGGGTCCTCTGCCAGAGCAGTCAGTGCTCTTAACCACTGAACCATCTCTCCAGCCCCCTTAGTGCTTTTCTTTATTCACTGGCTAAATCAATTTTAGTAATAAAATTTACAACTAGACATATATAATGTAGTTGTTCCTAAAAAAACAAGTAGGCAGTATAATCTTTAGTATGTCATTAAAATAGTGATTTCCAAAAAATTACTGAAGCTCATGTATGATACTTACAAAATATTTTAGAAGTTTAATTGCTTGTACTGTAATAAATTGGACAATGTGAGTAAAATGTGTCTGACTATGAACAGATGAATTTTCCAGTTAGTGCTGGATTGTTCTGGAACAGTGCATTTGTCTTCATATTTTATATCAAGAAGATATGTTCCCAATCTACCAGCTGTAGTTTTGATTTACTAAGAGATAAGTCTCTAATCCTGGTCCACCTTTGTTTCAACATCTTTGTTTTGAGATGAGGCACCTTGTGCCTAGGAATGTGGCGCTGGACTCTCGCCAACACTGTGTCCACTGGTAGTACTGTACTGTATTCATACAGAAGGGGGTATCTTCATTTAGAAAACCAAGCATTAAGTTACAATTTCACAGTCACAACACAAGCTCCAGCTCTCCCCAGACACAGTGGAGCGACCTGCAAAACAAACAGAAGAGGCTCGTGTTGGATTTGGAGGAGAAATGCGGCTAACACTGTACAGGTCAGTGAGGTGCTGATGTAGTCTTGTTTGTTGGTAAGGATCTGGTGCCCAGCTCTGTTGCTGCCCTGCCCCTTCGCTTACACACCCCACTTCCCTCCCCTTCTTCAGTTCCAAGTTTCAGACTAAACTGTTTTGGGTATGTCGCATGATCATATACTTTTTTTCTCTTCTTTACAAGTATCTTAAAAAAAAAAACTCGGGAATTAGTCTACACAAAACGCTGTAGTTTGGTCAGAACTGTCCACAAAATGAGTAGGAAAAGAACATTTGAGTGATGTGGAGAAATGTCAAGTGCTGAGTACAATCCTAGAGATACAGAGTCCACAGGACATGCCAGGTGTGCCGGTGACTCCCGATGGCCAACACAAGGCAGAATTCTCTAACAGTCCTAGAGATACACAGAGTCCACAGGGCATGCCAGGCGTGCTGGTGACTCCCGATGGCCAACACAAGGCAGAATTCTCTAACAGTCCTAGAGATACACAGAGTCCACAGGACATGCCAGGCGTGCTGGTGACTCCCGATGGCCAACACAAGGTAGAATTCTCTAACAGTCCTAGAGATACACAGAGTCCACAGGACATGCCAGGCGTGCTGGTGACTCCCGATGGCCAACACAAGGTAGAATTCTCTAACAGTCCTAGAGATACACAGAGTCCACAGGACATGCCAGGTGTGCCGGTGACTCCTGATGGCCAACACAAGGCAGAATTCTCTAACAGTCCTAGAGATACACAGAGTCCACAGGGCATGCCGGGCATGCTGGTGACTCCCGATGGTCAACACAAGGCAGAATTCCCTAGGAAGGCAGTATCAATGAGATATTTCCTAGGTCAGGGTGGTCTGTGGACAGTTCTGTGGAGGTTTGTCTTGATTACCTTAATTTATGTTGGAAGACCTAGCCTTAAAGCAGCAGCACCTTTCCCCGGGTTGAGTCCTGGACTGTAAGTGAAGACGCGGAGCTGAGCACAGGCCTGCATGTGCTCACTCTCGTGGCTCGTGGCTGTGGATGCCACATGCCCAGCTGTTTTCAGTTCCTGTTCCTGTGACTCCTTGGACTGATGGGCTGTGACTTGTAATTGTCAGCTAAAATAAACTCTTTCTTGCCCAAGAAAGAGTTTATTTTTTTTTCTCTCCCTGTCAGAATGTTTTATCAGAGCAAGAGAAATAAAACCAGGACACCTGGGAATCTGTTTACTCCACAAGAACTAACCTGTGTGTAAAGGCCTTCTATGTGGAATCTGTTCATGCTACGAGATCTACTAACCTGTGTGTAAAAGCCTTCTATGTGGATGGTTGCTAACTTGAAACTCATTCAACTACCTTTTTTGCATAATTAATAAACAGTAAACACTGGTCATCTCCTGGCCTAGGAGTAGAAACAGACCTGGTGAGTGAGACGTGTGGTACTGAGATGGGATGTGCGGACGGCTCCAGAGGGAGGAACTCGGTCTTCATTTATGAGTGAGGA
Source organism: Rhizomys pruinosus (assembly GCA_009823505.1). Lineage (NCBI taxonomy): Eukaryota > Metazoa > Chordata > Mammalia > Rodentia > Spalacidae > Rhizomys > Rhizomys pruinosus. The sequence goes on from VZQC01014696.1 coordinate 2,548,679, forward strand.
CCGAGTCTTAAACACCTCACTTGATGTCTAAGCAATGCCCTAAACACCAGGCAATTTATAATTGAAACAAAAATGAGGACAAAAATGGTTTTAAATTATTCTCAACATAGTAAGAATCTATGTATTTGACACATTAAAAGTTAAGATTTTGCAGGGGGGTTGACTAATGCAAAACACTAAGAAAGCTGCTTTGTAGTGACAGGTGATGTAAGAGTTTCTGTCAAATCCAAAATAACAGAATGACTTCCTAGATAGTTTGAACCCCTCCATGAATGGTTTCTAAAAACAGATCATCCCAGCACTCGGGGGCAGAGGCAGGTGGATCTTTGTGAGTTCAAGGCCAGCCTGGTCTGCAGAGGGAGCTCCAGGACAGCTGGGGCTACAGGGAGACCCTGTCTCAAAAAGACCAAAAAAAAAAAAAAAAAGAACAGATCATATACTTCAATTATAAGAAAATTCTTTATTTTCCATCCCAGCAGTTGAAAACGTGCATGTAAGTGCACCACACGTGTGCAGTACCAGTAGAGGCCAGAAGACGTGGGGCCTGACAGGCCATGACGGCTGAGCAGGAAGCAAGCTGGCTGTGCCCCATAACCCACAAAGGCTGGAGCTGGAGCCAGCCCCCCTCGCCTGGTGGATGTTCAGGTGCCTGTAGCTCATCCCGGGGGAGTTTAACATAGGGGGTAACATTCCTGAACCTGTCTTTTTTTTTTGGTCTTTTTGAGACAGGGTCTCCCTGTAGCCCCAGCTGGCCTGGAACTCACTCTGTAGACCAGGCTGGCTTTGAACTCACAAAGATCTGCCTGCCTCTGCCTCCTGAGTGCTAGGATTAAAGGTGTGCACCACCACGCCCAGCTGAACCTGTCTTCTAAAAGCACACCTTGGTCTTAGGAACCAAATGGTGCCTCTGCCAGAGAAGCCCAAACAAATGGCATTGTAAGAAGTGCAGCAGACGTCCTCTGCTGCCCCACCCCATCCTTGCTAGGAGCCCACCAAAGCTGCTGCATAAGACCCTAAACTCCTGCAATAAATGAGTTATTTGGCCCCCTGAAGCCCAACTCCCAGGTCTTTGACCTGCCAGGCTTACCTGCAGCTCTGAGTCCTTTCCCTCTCCCTCCCCCTGCTTGTGGCTAGGCGCATGCAAAATGGCCTTAGCTGAGAGGCTGGTGACCTGCATCAGATGCGGAGAGCCCACAAGAAGAGGGAGTTGGAGTTCATGGAACTGGAGTGATGAATGGTCATTAGCCCCTGAGTGGGTGATGGGAACTGAACCCAGGTCGGCAAGAGGAGTCAGGGTTCTCAACTTCTGAGCCATTTCTCCAGTCCCCATGAAAAGTTATTTTAAATGTGTGTGTGTGTGTGTGTGTGTGTGTGTGTGTGTGTGAGAGAGAGAGAGAGAGAGANACAGTCCTCCCTACTCTTTGGGCATATCCTCCTGCACAGTCCTCCCTACTCTTTGGGCATATCCTCCTGTACAGTCCTCCCTACTCTTTGGGCATATCCTCCTGTACAGTCCTCCCTACTCTTTGGGCATATCCTCCTGTACAGTCCTCCCTACTCTTTGGGCATATCCTCCTAAAGTACTCTCTACTCTTTGGGCATATCCTCCTACAGTACTCTCTACTCTTTGGGCATATCCCTCTTTTGGTCCTATCAATATTGCAATACCAGACTATTTCATCAAACAAGTGGTGGATCAGCTAACATTTTTTTTCTAATATTATTTTACACTTCAAAGGAGTTGAGATTTTGTTATAAAATTAAACACTGCCTCTTGGTTTTTCATATTTAGTGACCTTATCACATGTACTGGATAAATCTGAGGGGCTCTTCCTCACCCAAAGCACAGTCTGCACGATAAGAGGGTTAGTGTGGTAATGAAAACTGCAATGGCGCACCTGGGTCCATTCATTTGTCTGGGGATCGTAAGCCTCCACCGTGTTCAGGTAGGTCTGTCCATCATATCCGCCAACAGCATACAGCTTGTCACCGAGTAAACAGACCCCCACTGCATCTCTGCTGATGCTCATGGAAGCCACTGCAGTCCACATGTCTGTTTTGGGATCATATCTGAAAGAAAATTTTACAACTGGAGCTGAAACTGTTCTTAAAATATTTTATGTAAAAACAGTTATGTTCTTCAAAACTACATTCTATCTTATATGTGATATTAATAAAATATATTGAAATGCAGGTGTGACTTTACTGCTTTCTGAAAACAATGACCAGGTCTGCCTATTATTCCAGAGACTTGTCAGTATCAATAAGAAACCTTGACTTTAATTTTTACACTTAAAAATACTTTATTTATTATTTTTATTTTATGTGTATGAGTGGACTGCCTGCATATGTGTAAGTGTACCCAGGTCATGCAAGACCTATGGAGGTCAGAAGAAGGCATCAGAGCCCCTGGAACTGGAGCTACAGGTGGTTGTTAGCTGCCAAGCTGGTGCTGGGAACTGAACCCAGGTCCTCTTAACTGATGAGCCATCTCTCTAGCCCCTAATTTTTATACTTTTTGTCATTTACAATTTACTAAGTAAATGACTCTAGTCTTAAGAAATATAATCCACTCTCAATTTTTGGTATTCATTAACTTCCTATTCCCCCTTAAAATCTAAAATCTTTACTAATGCCTCAAGACGCCACATGATCCCGCCACCCACCCAGCTTCCTTTCCCGCCATTCCCCGTCTCTCTGTTCTCTGGTCACAACAGTTGCCCTTCTGTTTCCCATATGAGTCACATCCTTGTCTGGTTTGAGTGTTCAGACACAAGTGCTCCGACTTTTTCCTCTAAACTGCATTTTACTCTCCATTCCTTAAGCTGACTGAACAGATGAGGTGAGACCTCAGCCACCCGCGCCACCTCTTCACTCCACCCCCTGCTGATTTGTCATAGCATTTCCTTTAATCATTTTATATCTTTCCTTTCATTTGATATGAAACAGGCTAACTATGTCTCCATGCTTTTCACTTCTTATTTAGCTCCTAACTCCTTCTTTCTGAGGCTCGTCAAGCTCCTTTCCTGTTCTGATAAGGGTCCAGAACAAGTGGATACATGACAACTGCTTGTTATAGGTCCCAATTGATGCATTACATACTCAATCCTAAGGTAAGGTTTGAGTATGAGGAGACAAGGATCTAAGAGGGCAGATGGGGAACAGATGGAGAGACAGCCAGAGCAGACAGCCAGTGTTCACAGACAGCCAGAGCAGACAGCCAGTGTTCACAGACAGCCAGAGCAGACAGCCAGTGTTCACAGACAGCCAGAGCAGACAGCCAGTGTACACAGACAGCCAGAGCAGACAGCCAGTGTTCACAGACAGCCAGAGCAGACAGCCAGTGTTCACAGACAGCCAGAGCAGACAGCCAGTGTTCACAGACAGCCAGAGCAGACAGCCAGTGTTCACAGACAGCCAGAGCAGACAGCCAGTGTTCACAGACAGCCAGAGCAGACAGCCAGTGTTCACAGACAGCCAGAGCAGACAGCCAGTGTTCACAGACAGCCAGAGCAGACAGCCAGTGTTCACAGACAGCCAGAGCAGACAGCCAGTGTTCACAGACAGCCAGAGCAGACAGCCAGTGTTCACAGACAGCCAGAGCAGACAGCCAGTGTTCACAGACAGCCAGAGCAGACAGCCAGTGTTCACAGACAGCCAGAGCAGACAGCCAGTGTTCACAGACAGCCAGAGCAGACAGCCAGTGTTCACAGACAGCCAGAGCAGACAGCCAGTGTTCACAGACAGCCAGAGCAGACAGCCAGTGTTCACAGACAGCCAGAGCAGACAGCCAGTGTTCACAGACAGCCAGAGCAGACAGCCAGTGTTCACAGACAGCCAGAGCAGACAGCCAGTGTTCACAGACAGCCAGAGCAGACAGCCAGTGTTCACAGACAGCCAGAGCAGACAGCCAGTGTTCACAGACAGCCAGAGCAGACAGCCAGTGTTCACAGACAGCCAGAGCAGACAGCCAGTGTTCACAGACAGCCAGAGCAGACAGCCAGTGTTCACAGACAGCCAGAGCAGACAGCCAGTGTTCACAGACAGCCAGAGCAGACAGCCAGTGTTCACAGACAGCCAGAGCAGACAGCCAGTGTTCACAGACAGCCAGAGCAGACAGCCAGTGTTCACAGACAGCCAGAGCAGACAGCCAGTGTTCACAGACAGCCAGAGCAGACAGCCAGTGTTCACAGACAGCCAGAGCAGACAGCCAGTGTTCACAGACAGCCAGAGCAGACAGCCAGTGTTCACAGACAGCCAGAGCAGACAGCCAGTGTTCACAGACAGCCAGAGCAGACAGCCAGTGTTCACAGACAGCCAGAGCAGACAGCCAGTGTTCACAGACAGCCAGAGCAGACAGCCAGTGTTCACAGACAGCCAGAGCAGACAGCCAGTGTTCACAGACAGCCAGAGCAGACAGCCAGTGTTCACAGACAGCCAGAGCAGACAGCCAGTGTTCACAGACAGCCAGAGCAGGCAGCCAGTGTACACAGACAGCCAGAGCAGACAGCCAGTACACAGACAGCCAGAGCAGACAGCCAGTGTTCACAGACAGCCAGAGCAGACAGCCAGTGTTCACAGAGCTCCTTAGGAACCCCACTGCACAAGACAGATACTCAATAAAGGGTTATTAATTTGTTTGGAAGTATCAGAGACTTGACTTTGTTTGTTGGCTCTTAGTTTTCCTTCACAGGAAATTACCTTTCTACACAGTCTGAGAGTCTGGAAGTCAGGTTGGATGCGGGTGCATCATGGCCTCCAATAGCATAGAGCAGTCCATTCCAAGTTGTTACTCCTACACCACCTCTCCTTTTTGACATCTGAGCACACAGTGTCCATTTATTAGTATGAGGATCAAAGCATTCTACTGATTTGAGACATGAACTTCCATCACGACCACCAACTGCATAAAGTCTATAAAAAAGAACAAGTTAAATGACAAACAGGAAATAGTGGCGTCATCAGGCTTACCACAAAAATCAGCCTTACATTATGTATTTGTGTGTATGTGTACAGAGTGTGTGTAGGTACACAGTGCATGTGCATGGCTAGATGCCAACACTGGGGAACTTCCTCAATTGCTCTCTATCTTATTCTTGGAGACGGGTCTCTCACTGTACCCAGAGTTCATCCATTTGGCAAGACTGGCTGTCCAAAGAGCTCCCCAGGGATCAGTCTTGGCCCGCCCCCCATCCCCAACCCCACTGCCCCTTGTACTGGGCCACACATACACCTTGCTGTGGCTGCCTCTTCACATGGTGCTAGGGATCTGAGCTCAGGTTCTCACACCTGTGTGGACCAACTGAGTTAGCTCCAAATCCTAAGACTAATTAAAAAAAAAACAAACTGCATAACTATTTTCAGCTAACATAATCTCTATTTGTTTCAGATTGTAGATATAGCACTTTCAAGATGAAATTTCTTAATATTTCATACATTAAAGATTGCTAGCATCTAAGATGATTATTAGTAGGCTGTCTTAGAATTATATTCAACTGATTGTAGTTTAGGTGGGTTGAAAATGAAACACTTGTTTTCATTAGAGAGCAAAGAGAGGTAAGAATGTTCTTTCTGTGCTTAGAATCTTTGGCTGCCACAGCTGCAGAGATCAGGTTTTAAAGAAGGCAGTTATTCTTTTAGAAATTAGCCCAACTAAGGCTTGAAAAAAGTTTATATTTAGTCCTTATATCATCAAGAGCCATGGGAGAAAGTCCTATTAAATCTGTTTTACAGAGCAGACAAGAGGTCAGCAAGCTCCATTCTGGAGCCATCCGTTTACCAAGATAAGAATGAGGAGCTGGGCATGGTGGCATAGACCTTTAATCCTAGCACTGAGGTGGGCAGATCTCTATGGGTCTATATACTGAAATCCAGCCCAGCGAGGGCTACATAGTAAGGCCTTATTTTAAACAAACAAACAAACAAACAAACAAACAAACAAACAAACAAACAGTAAAAAACCAATAAAACAAAATGAAAAAGAAACTGAACCTCAAACCCCCACAAACGACAAAACAAACATAAAAGGAAAAAAAAAAGAAGTGGAGCAAAAGTGAAGGATTTCTAGGGAAACACTGAGAGAGACTATAGTATGTTTATTTATTTATCCATTTTTCAAGTATGTGTGTCTGCACAGTTTTGCATGTGTGGGTGCATGGGTATATGGGTGCATGTGCACATGGGTGCATGTGCACATGCATGTTTGTACAGTTGGATGTCTGAGGCTGACGTCAGGAATCATCTTTGCTTGCTCTTCTACCTTACTCATTGAAGCAGGGTCTTTCAATCAAACCAGAGCTCACAGATATGGCCCGTCTCGCCAGCAGGCTTGCTCTGGCAATCCCCTACTTCTGCCGTGAAGACAGCAGTTAGGGTGGGCTCTAGGGACTGACGCTCTGGTCTCACACTGTGCAGCAGGTGCTTTCACTGCTGGGCTGTCTGTACTTCCCAGCCTACTACAATCTTCTTAAAAGACCATATGATTTACAGGCATTTAAATGACTAGATTGTGGGCCTGGGGAGTTGGCTCAGTGGTTAAGAGCACTGATTGCTCTTGCAGAGGACCCGGGTTCAATTCTCAGCACCCACATGGCAGATAACAACTGTCCACAACTCCAGTTCCAGGGGATCCAACGCCCTCTTCTGACCTCCACAGGCACTGCACAACATGGGTGCACTTACATACATGCACACAAAATACTAATACACATAAAATAAAAATAAGAAATAAAAATAAATGACCAGATTGTCACTGTACAATGTAATATTATATATAAGTTCTTCACTCCAGATGGAAACTCAAAATGTACAGCATCTGCACATTAGGAGGAAAGCCCAACTTAACAGCAAGCTATCTGTATTTAGAACTATTGTAAAAAGAGAAATTATTTGAAAGATTTCTTCAAATCACTCAAAGTATTTTTCGGGGTAGTAATACATTTGGTTTATTATGATTGAGATGGAACTTTAAGCATCTCCTTACTTTCCACTTAGGACTGCCACACCTACTGTGCTCCTGGGGGTGGACATAGTGGCAACAAAATTCCACTGGCGAGCCTGAGGGTCCCATCGTTCCACTGTGTTCAGGTAGCTCCAGCCGTCATGCCCACCAACTGCGTACATGGGGCCTTCCAATACAGCCACACCTAAGGAGTCAGGAGAGAGGCAACTGAAGATTTGCTCAAAAATCACTGTGTGATTAAAATGCAAGCACAATAAATCTGAAACACACAAATGTAACTAATCACAAAGGTGTGCTCCAGCTGTTGGTCTTCCCAGATGTTCTTTTTAGGTAGGTGGGGTTAAAATAGCACTGCAGTTCTATTCCTACAAGTTTTAGAGTCAGTATTTTGTGGTATAACAGTGGGAAGTTATTTTGAAACTCTACCAGATACATACACTGCCACTAACTAAAACATTCTTTAATACTTGATTTAGACATATTTGGAAAAATTTTTTTATTCCTTTCCCCTCTATTAATTCAGAACCATAGATTTTACTGTAGTTAAGTTAGATATCACAGCCTACTGGTATGATGCATCATCAGGGAACAGAGATTCATTTGTTAATTATTCAACAAACACCTATTAAGTTTCTACTAAGTACAGGCACTCCATAGAATGTAATAGAGTAACAGATAAGGGGCAGTGACCCATGGATTGATCCAATGTTTTAATTAGGTAACAAATATGAAATATGTACCAGGAACTGTAAGAGCTGATTTAAACAATGGAGCAAAGAACAAGCATCAAGAAGGCCCAGGGAGACATGCATCATGAGGCGGTGTGTGTGGGCAGAAGCAAGAATACAGTGAGGACCTGGCCTGTCTGTGGAGCTCTACGGGGGAAGAGGTGAAGCCAGGAACAGCACATGCAAAAGTCCAAAGTGTGCTCACTGTGGCTAAGGCACAGGAAGGTTTTTATGTCTGGCTGACATGTGGCTGAGGGGGAGAAGAAAAGAGACGAGGGATGCGGTCTCACCATGTAGCCCAAGCTGGTCTCGAATTTACTATATAATCCAGGCTGGCCTCAAACTCATGATCTCTCTCCCTCTGCTTCCCAAGTGTTGGAATTACAGGTGTGCACTAGCACAGCTGGCTCAGCAGAGGTTTCCGAGAAGAGCATTGGCATGACCACAGCCCCAAACTCTCTGTAACTGAAACTTGGCAATCAGGGCCAAGTAAGATAGAAATATTCATGCATGACCCAAAATAACACTTTTTTGTTTCACTTAATTTTGTATGTTGTGGCTCAGTAGTACTGGCTATTGAAGACTTATATATACATATATAATTATATATTTATATACATAGTGAAACATGTACATATTGCCAATTTTATAGAATATATGCAATTTAAATATGTAACTAGTCAATTACTAGAAGAAGGGTTTGTTTAGTTTAAGCTCTCAGACAATGACTTTGAACATACCTATCAGCAGTGGAAGCCCTTTTCCAAATGAAATTTTCCTATCATTCCCACATACGAAGGGATTTAAGTATTTCTTAAGTAAGTTTATTTTATAAAGCCAAATGTATAAAATTTATCTACTAAGTAAAGCAGAAAGTGAGAAGCTTTTTTTAATGAATAAAACAATTTTAAATCAGAGCTTAAAGATGACAGTGTGAATTACTGGTCATCCTCCCTTGAATGTGCTGTAGCTCAGTGATGTCTTTCAAGTGTGCCAGAGCTACTGAAAGTTTTTGATGCACAGTCTAGTTTGCACAAAACACCAATGGGTGGTGAGTGACCACCTTCTCTATACTCTAAGGATTTAACCCAAGTTAGAATTAAGTCTCTTTCTCCGTGGTGGGGGAGGTGGCCATATGCAGATGAAGGACAGTGACCCTGGTTTTTATGGTCACTTCAAATTTATAGGGCTCTTTCATGCTTAAAATGTATTTAGAGGCTGGAGGAATGCCTCAGTGGAAGAGTCCTACTCTAGCATGTACATGTCCCTGTGCATGATCCCCAGAGTTGGGTTAAACAAGGACTTGGGATGGGATAGGGGTCATCTAGTGGAGTCCTCTGCTTCTCTGAGCTTTTCCTGAACCTGCCAGCATGCCAGTCTTTACTCCTAGATAGTTTTCTTTCTTTTTTTTTTTAATTCTTGTATGTGTATGACTGTACTGTCTGCATGCAGGTTGGTGCACCCGTGTCATGCTATGCCGCGGAAGTCAGAAGAGGGTGTCGGATTCCCCTGGAACTGGAGTTAAAGACGGTTTTCGGCCGCCATGTGGGTGCTGGGGATTGAACCCGGGTCCTCTGCAAGAGCAGTCAGTGCTCTTAACCGCTGAGCCATCTCTCCAGCCTCGATAGTTTTCATTTCTGGGATCTAGCTTTGGGGGCAGCTTCTGCTCTGTGCTCAGTGTTGGTACAGTGCAACTCAAGAGAGCTGAACTCACCCAGGCTTTCACTGCTTCCTATCTGTCTTTTATAAGGACCTATCAAGCCTTTATTAAAACCACTTCAAACCTTTTTCAAACTGTGGTAGTTGACAATAAGGCAACAAATTCTTTCCTTGACTTTATGTTCCTCTTACAAAGAGTGGAAAGCTACTGCTCTGGAATCTAGGCTCGTCCATGTGACTTGTTTTTGCCAGTGAGACATTATTAAACATAGTCCAAGCAGACGCTTCTAAGTCTGTGCCCTGGGGCTTCTCTTCTCTCTTTGCTTCTGAAACCCAATGTGCTATCATGTCAAGGAGACTCAGCTAGCCCACTCCATTAAAAGACTTACTGCCTCAGTTGCCCAGCCAACAACCTGCCATCATTAGACATGTGAAGGAGATCACTTATCTCATCCAGCCCACCACAGATCCATGAGAACCCAACAGAAATTACCCAAAGCATCAGAGCTCATCCACAACAGCCAAGACACACTGACCAGCTGATCCCCAGGCCTATGAGCCCACTAATAACAATTGTTGCTTTATGATTCTAAGTTTTAACAGGTGTGGCAGTATAGGCTTGCTATCTCAGAACCTAGCAGGTGAAGGCAGAGGATCAGTGGTACAAGGCCTTGGCTACATAGTTTGAGGCCAGCCTGAATTCCATGAAGTCCTGTCTCTAAACAAAACAAACAATAATAAGCTTCTAAGTTTTGGAGTTGTTTGTTATGTAGCAAAAGCTGCATGATAAGCATACATTTCAAGCTCCAATTTTATTTCTACATTCCTGTTTTCTCATTCAACACTTTTCCCCCCATAGCTTCCTAAATTCATGCACCTTCAATTCATGCACCATCAGTTCCCTAAGGATAAAGAAAGCGCTGCCTTTCTCAACTGTGCAGTCCAGAGAAAAGACCAGTCTAGGCAGATCCATGTCTGCTCAGAGAGTTGTTCAACAAAAGAATGAAGAGAGAAGCCTATACCATCATGTTTTCTGTGTCACCTCAAAATTTGGGGGTAGCGCATTTCACTCATTTCTTAAAAACTAGAACATGTATACATATATGCATGTACATATACGGAACATTAAATATTAGTCTTTTCTTTCAAACCCTTCAAATCTTGGTTTATGACAAGGAATCCTAATCTTTTAACCCACCATACCCTGTAAGACTTTAAAAGACTATTATTATTATTTTCTGTGTATGAGTATATTGCCTGTATGTATGTATGTATGTATGTATATAAGTGCACCTGAGTCATACAATGCCCAAGGAGGTCAGAAGAGGGAGTTGTTGGATCTCTTGGAACTGGAATTCTGTTTTATAGAGTTACAGATAGTTGTTAGTTGTCATGTGAGTGCTGGGAATTAAATCTGGGTCCTCTGCAGGAGCAGCCCATGCTCTTAACTACTGAGCCATCTCTCTAGATGACCTCCCCCTAACCCCCCCCCCGACTTTTGTTTAAGGCTCTGATATATTCCCAAACCTGATGGCCTGGGCAGTGGAGTTTTCCCCCCTTCTTTTATGAGGATTGTTTAGCTTGTTTTTTAAAAACAAGCTAAAGACTGTGGGGTTGGACCCCAGCCAACAGGGAGAAGACACAATATCTGCATTAGGCATAAAAGTCTATCACGCTTCCAGATCCTGCGTGCCTTGCTGAGCCATTTTTGCTTTGTTCACAATGTTCTTTGTGTGGTATCAGTGGGGTCCTTGGATGTCATATTTTCTTTTTTTGTCATATTTTATTTCTAATTATTTATATAGTCATCTATTATTATTGTTATATATATATATATATATATATATGAAAAATGCTAATTTTAATAGGTATTTTGGCCAGGCTAGATGACATTAATTGCTATCACAAAGCACATATGTAACAAGATGGCTTGTCAGACCATCGTGTCACCTTCAATGCCCTAGACACCCATGGCTTCCCTGTACTGCTTTCTGCCACATCCACGTATCTGCCTAAGTTCTCTTTTCAGCTCTCAGATAGTGGGGAGCATGAGAAGGAATGCTCAGTGACTGATGCTAACTCAGCCATTCCATGAGTCTTCTGCCTTGCAAAAAGGCAAATGCAGTGGATCTGCAGTTACACTTACCAAGGCCATGTCTGTGTGTGGACATAGGCGGCATCACACTCCAGGTTTTTGTTTTGGGGTTGTAGCACTCTACAGTATTCAAAGTCTTCAGTCCATCTCTCCCTCCGACCACATACAGCTTGTCATCTAACACGGCAACTCCGAACTGCAGCCTCCTTCCATTCATATTTGCTACAGGAGTCCACATGTTTGTACGGAGATCATACTTCTCAATGCTTGTTGCTCCTTAATAGTGACAGGAAGTTATGTGGGGTAAGGGCTCCACTGTGACTGTTTTATGACACTATATACACAAAAGCATAATTCTATTTTGTGTGTATGGTATATCTGTATGCATGTATTTATCTATGTGTGTGTGTACATGAATGAGCATGCATGTAGAGGTCAGAGGTTGACATCTTGTGTCTTCCTCTATTATTCTCTTCAGTTACTGTGGATCTGGTCACATGTAGTGACATGACATCTCTCCTTTTCTTGTCTATACCTCTTTTCTACCAGGCTTTCCCCAGTGCTTTGGGCTACCAAATGTCTTGTCTATACCTCTTTTCTACCAGGCTTTCCCTAATGCTTTGGGCTGTCCAATGTTTTGTCTATATCTTTTCTATCAGGCTTTCCCTAATGCTTTAGGCTGCCCAATGTCTTGTCTATACCTCTTTTCTACCATGCTTTCTCCAATGCTTTGGGCTGCCCAATGTCTTGTCTATATGTCTTTTCTACCAGGCTTTCTCCAATGCTTTGGGCTGCCCAATGTTTTGGGTTTCTCTACCTTTTTCTCTACAACTCCCTTCACCTCCCCGTGGTGTGGCTGCCAGTCCACCACCTGTCTGTCTGACCTCCATGCAGCTTCTAAACCTCATGGCTTTATGTCTCTTTCCCTTCTCCCTTCCATTCCCCTACTCAGGCAGCTGCTGGGATTTACAGCTTGCCTGCCTGGAGGATTTTTCCTTAAATTCCAGTAAAACTGTCCTAAAGCTTCCATTTGAGTCCATTCTGAAATTCTGTGGATGAGGCTAAGGACCCTCTAGGAGGGCCCATGTTCTCCCTTGGATTACAGGGTCTCTCACTGAACCTGCAGATCCCTGATTTGGTTAGGCTCTGTGGCTGGCCAGGGAGGTCCAGGGATACACCTGTCTCCACCTCCCTAGCACTGAGATTACAGTCCTGTGACAGCTTTTTACATGGGTTCTGGGGATTTGAATCCAGGTGCTTGCATGGCTAAGTACTTTATTGACTAGTCATCCTTCCAGCCCCCAAACTATAATTTTTTATAAGCATTGATAAGAATACTTTTACTATGGCCTTAATCCCTGCAGGTCTGGTCCTAGTCTACTTCCATGATCTTTTCTCCTCTATTCTGTCATGCATACTCCCAGGATTAAAAGATCAACCAGGAAAGGACTGTCTGTTAAAAAGAGGCTGAAGCCAGGCGTGGTGGCACACGCCTTTGATCCTAGCACTTGGGAGGCAGAGGCAGGTGGATCTTTGTGAGTTCAAGCCCAACCTGGTCTACATAGTGAGTTCCAGGATAGCCAGAGCTACAGGGAGACCCTATCTCAAAAAGATCCCCCCCCCCTAAAAAAAAAGAGGCTGAGAAGCAACACTCAGAAGATACTCAGGGGAGTTTAGCATCATGGAAACCGAAGGAAAAAAGTTTCTAGCAGGCAGGTCTGCTACAGCATCAACTGCTACTGAGAGGAATAAACAGAAGAAGTAAAAAGTTTGGGGCTGAGATGCATGGAGATCACAGAGGACTCTGGAAAGTTCCTCGTAGTTGTTGCTGAGATGTGGTGAGGAAATGCAGGGAGGGAGCCTCCAGAGACCATCCTTCTGAGAAGTCTGGCTGTAAAAGGGAGCAGGGAGATCTGAATTCCTAGGTGGCTTGAAGGAAGCTTTGTTTCCCTTTTAACACTGGAGAATGCTGGCTGTCTAATGGGAAGGATCCAGTTGGGAGGAAGGAAACGGAAAATACAGGAGATAAAAGGAATTAATACTTGGGGCTCTGGAGGAAGTGGGAAAGGCAATAACAAAACAGGGTGGGGTAGGGCTGGCTTTCCTAGAAGGAGCTGGGTGCAGAGCTGCCCTCCACCACAAGGTAGAGACAGGGTGGGGTAGGGCTGGCTCTCCTAGGAACTGGGTGCAGAGCTGCCCTCCACCACAAGGTAGAGACAGGGTGGGGTAGGGCTGGCTCTCCTAGGAACTGGGTGCAGAG
>VZQC01014696.1:2562468-2593842 GCA_009823505.1 Rhizomys pruinosus
TTTTTTTGAGACAGGACCTTCCTGTAGCCCCAGCTGCTGTCCTGGAACTATGTACACCAGGCCGGCCTTGAATCACAGAGATCTACCTGCCTCAGCCTGTGCCCATTAAAGCCATGCACCAACACACCTGGCAACCTGATCTTTAAGGGAGTGACTTTAGACAGGCTGACGAGACTCCTGTGGACGAAATTGCACTGAGGGATGTCCGTGTACACAAATTTGACTGGATAGCTCTTAACATATGACAGAATGCATCAAATCTGGTTTGGGGGGGACAACTATGGAGGACACTGATGGAGAAGGGCTTATAAAGATGATTAAGATATTTTGTATTTTGTATGAAGTGCGCAAATATCCAATAAAAATATACTTTGAAAAAAAAAAAACAAGTGTAATTTTTGCACACACAGATGTGTCAATAAGCATAGGAAAGACTTCCAACACTACACAAAGTCAATGGTAACCTCCGAGGTGCACTATCAAACGGACAGCAAGATTTTCATGGTTTTTTCTTTTTTTGGTCTTTTCGAAACAGGGTCTCCCTGTAGTCCCAGCTGTCCTGCTCACACTGTAGTCCAGGCTGGCCTTGAACTCACAAAGATCCACCTGCCTCTGCCTCCCAAGTGCTAGGATTAAAGGAGTGCACCACCACGCCCGGCAATCAGCTCTAGTTTTATAGAGGAACTAGACTCATAATGAACATTCATTCTACAGTTATTCTAACTACTGATGACCTTCCATGACCTAGGTCTACACATAGGTATTATATTTTTTTTTTAAATTTATTTAAAAAATTTTTAAATATTTTTTTGATGTGTTTGAGTGTACTGTCTGCATGTAGTTTGGTGCACCTGTGTCATGCAATGCCTTTGGAGGTCAGAAGAGGGCATCGGATTCCCCTGGAACTGGAGTCAAAGACAGTTCTTAGCCACCATGTGGAGGCTGGGAATCAAACCCGGGTCCTCCACAAGAGCAGTTGGCACTCCAACCACTGAGCCACCTCTCTAGCCTGTATTATATTTATTAGGTTATAAAAAGGGCCATGTACCCCAGCCCCCAGATAAAAAGGCACATGAGGCTTAAGTCATGCCAGGAACATGTTTTACTTCCATGTGGGATTACCAGCAAGGGCTGCCTGCAGACACATGCTGGATGGCAGGGAGAGAGAGAGAGAGAGAGAGAGAGAGAGAGAGAGAGAGAGAGAGATGGCGCCTGGGGCCCACCCACTTATAGCCAGGGGCGAGGCCTCAGGTACAGAGGAAGCGGTCAGAAGATTGACAGCCTCTGGAGGAAGTGGGCATCAGTGTGCCTTGGGATTCTGGGAAGCTCAGGCCTAACAATATTTTCTTATAGTTATTTTTAATTACCCTTAAAAATTCTAAGTTGTTTGAAACTGATGTCAAGTCTCTTTCCATCTCTGTATTCTCACCAAACAAAATTTCTTCTACATGCTAGCTGGTTAAAAACATTTTTGAATTTGATAGTTTTTTTTTTAAATAATTTTTTTGCAATAATGAGATTTTATTTATGTACTTAGATTATGTCTGTATGTGGATTAGAAGATTATGTACACTTGATTCTTCACTCTGAATATGACCTTACAATCTTCCATTAAATAAACCAAATATTACCAAACAAATTAAATAAAAATATCCTATCAAACAGGGTATGGTGGTGTATGCCTTTAATCCCAGCACTGAGGAGTCAGAGGCAGAGACAGGCAGATCTCTGTGAGTTCAATGCCAGCCTAGTCTACATAGTTCAAGAACAGCTGGGCCTACAGGGAGACCTGTCTCAAAAAGACACCCTCCCCCAAATATCCTATCAAATAAAAAGCTAATTTTTTAAATTCATTAATGAATTTTCAAAATATGTTTTCCTTTTAAATCTTAACTTACTTCTTTTAAGTCTAGTTTATATAGTTTTAATATAAATATTAAAATGTATATATTTAAAGCTGTAGTGTGTATGGGTTTGTGTGTGTGTATGTGTGTGTGTGTGTGTGTGTGTGTGTGTGTGTATGTGTGTGTATACACACACCTGCAGAGACCAGAAGATGGCACTGGTTCCCCTGGAGCTGGAGCTGGAGTTACAGGCATTGTAAGTGGCTCAACATGAGTACTGGGAACTGTACTCTGATCCTCTGGAAGAGCAACAAGCATCTTAACCACCAAGTCTCCTCTAACTCCCAGAGTATGAATTAAAAAAAAAACCATGGCATCAACACTTTTACTGCTACGGATGGGCAGTTATTTTTGTAGACTGTCTCCCAGCTGGGTCTTCTTTTTCCTCATGATTCAGGCTCTAAGCTTTGGCAAGGCCATGTTGCCGAGCTGTGGACAGTGTATGCCATCAGAGCACACTCTCACTGGCAACACAGCTTGGCCCATTGGGTTAAGGAGTTTGTGTGTCTTCATCACTGTAAAGACACTACTTTACCTTGTGTGACACCCAAGTTGTCTAAATATCCTGTTCTCAAAATTTCAGGCACCAGTCAGTGCCCACTGACGATTTTTGACTGAATTTGGCGTTACAGGCTGAGCGTCTCTTTATGTGTCTCAAAATGCTTGAGACCATGAGTGTTTCAGATGGAGTCTTCCAGGTTTCTGGATATTTGCAGACTTTCAGGTTGAGTGGATCTGCTCCCCAAATAAAAACTCTTAAGTGCTCCAAAATCTGAAATTTTGAGTATCAGGTTTTCTTCAAGACATAATTTTAGAACATTTTTAATTTCAGATTTTCAAATTAAGCCTGCATTTTGATGGTTGGCAAATTGATTTTTCTTTCTTTTTTTGGCAGTTCTGGGGTTGAACATAGAGTATCACGTCAAGTGTTCTGCCACTGAGCTACAGCTCTGGCCCGGACCACCTGGTTATCATCCCAAACCCATCTTTCTTCCCACATTAGTTGGCACTTTCTCTTCCTTCTTTATTTGTATCACTGCAAACTCATGGGAATTTACTGACTTAATCCACTTACTTTGATGTCCAAATTACACCAGACTCAGTAGAATCCCCTAACAAGGAAGCAGCCTGTATCTTTTGACCTGTCTCAACCTCTTGAACACTTTCTTACTTTCTGGCAATAGAATTATATTCCAGGCTCATCTTGTACTTTTCCTGTCCTTGCCTGCAACCAGCCATTTCTCTCAAGAGCTTTTTGGTTAGACTTATTAAAATTCCTCCCCCTCCCCAGCTCTTCCAAATAAAAAATCATTCAGTACCTTTTGTGGAGTCCATTCCTCCAACCGCAAATAACGAGCCAACAGTTGACTTCCTGGGTTTTGTCCGAGGACTCTGCAACATGGGCCGTCTTTCTGGTAATAAATGGTACTTCATTGCTTCCATAATGAGTTTCTGACATTCTATGTCATCTCGAAAAAGTGCATTATTTTCCAAGTCTGCCAGGAACTGGAAAATAATAGTAAGTATGCATACTGAGTGAGTAGGAAAACATAGGCTAAGAAAAACGAAATGATACAAACTTCAAACAGAAATGACCTCAGTTAAAAACTTCGTCTGGGCTGGAGAGATGGCCTAGTGGTTAAGACCACCGACTGCTCTTGCAGAGGACCTGGGTTCAATCCCCAGCACCCACATGGTGGCTGAGAACCGTCTTTGACTCCAGTTCCAGGAGAATCCAATGTCCTCTTCTGATTTCCAGGGCATTGCACGACACGGGTGTGCAAACCTACATGCAGACAGTACATTCATACACA
Source organism: Rhizomys pruinosus (assembly GCA_009823505.1). Taxonomy (NCBI): domain Eukaryota; kingdom Metazoa; phylum Chordata; class Mammalia; order Rodentia; family Spalacidae; genus Rhizomys; species Rhizomys pruinosus. The sequence goes on from VZQC01014696.1 coordinate 2,566,187, forward strand.
CACAAAAATAAACAAAAGTAAAACAAAACAAAACAAAACTTCAAGTCTGGGGCTGGAGAGCTGGCTCAGCAGTTGAGAGACCCAGGTTCAATTCCCAGCACCCACATGGCGGCTAACAGATGTCTGTTACTCCACTTCCAGGGGATCTGACACCCTCTTCTGACCACCATGGGCATTGCATGACACAGGTGCACTTAACACATTTTAGTATAACACAAACCTAAAACTTAGCACCTATAAGATTTACATTTCGGGGCTGGAGAGATGGCCTAGCGGTTAAGAGCGCCGACGCTCTTGCAGAGGACCCGGGTTCGATCCCCAGCACCCACATGGCGGCCGAGAACCGTCTGAAACTCCAATTCCAGGAGAACTCCAGTTCCAGGGGAATTTGACACCCTCTTCTGACCTCCGCGGCATTGCACGTCACGGGTGCACAAACTTGCATGCAGACAATGCATTCATACACATACATAAATAAATAATAAAAAAAGATTTACATTTCAAATGTCAGTGGGAAATAAGCACTAAAGTTCACACACGGATCCTCTCAGATCTTAATGAGTTTATCCCATGAGGGCAAGAGTACTGTGGCTTTTTAAATAATCTTTTTACTAGTTTCCTAAAATTTCCAGATTTCTTAAAATAAATCACTTTAAAATAGAAATAATTACAAATTAAGGAATAACAATTAGGGGGCAATTAGACTGCATTTATTTGACTTTAAAAATTAAGTACTTTTATTAGCTTGCAAATAATTTAGCTTCATTATGGCACTTAAAAATACTTTCTTATTCTAATTTTTTTTTCTGGTCTTTTTGAGACAGGGTCTCCCTGTAGCCCCAGCTGTCCTGGAACTCACTCTGTAGACCAGGCTGGCCTTGAATTCAAAGATCCGCCTGCCTCTGCCTCCCAAGTGTTAGCATTAAAGGTGTGCACCACCATGCCTGGCTATTATTTTAATTTTTATGTGTATTAGTGTACTGCTTGCCTGTATATAAGTGCACCCATGTGGTCCAATGCCTGCGGAAGTCAGAAGAAGGCACTGGATCTCTTGGAACTGGAGTTATGGATGGTTGTTAGCTACCATGTGGGTGCTGGAATAGAAGCTGGGTCCTCTACAAGGGCAGTCAGTACTCTTAACCACCGTGCCTTCTTTCCAGCTCCACTGTGGTATTTTAGAAACAAAATTTGTTGTTTCTTTCCCCATTATCTTCCCATCCCTCCTCCATCCTGGGGCCCTCTCTACCCCAGGAGCTTCCTTTCTGCTTACTTGACGCTTCTAAACGATGTATAAACACTGCCATGAAAACAAATCTGACAAATTTTTTAAGTGGCAAAGAACTTCAAATAGTGATTATTCTTTAAAATTAAAAAAAATTTATTTATTATTTTTATTTTATATGTATAGAGTGTACTGCCTGCAGGTATGTAAGTATATCTGTGTCATGCAATGCCCATGGAGGTCAGAAGAAGCTGTTGGATCCCCTGGAACTGAAGTTACAGATGGATAGCTGTGGGTGCTGGGAATCGAACCTGGGTCCTCTGCAAGATCAACTGGTGCTCTGAACCCTGGAGCCATCTCTCCAGGTCCTAAGTTTTTTTTTTTTTTTAATTAAATTCCACCATGCCTCATTGACTCCATTTTATTTCTTATAAATGCACTAAGATGATTACACCCTCCCTGTTTAAAGTGTGAAGTTCTTTTCTGTGTGTGCTTGATTCTCCATGTGCCTCTCTAGCTCACAGCCATTCACTGCTTAGTGAATAACCTAGTGTGAACTTTCCCATTTTTCTCCATATTTGCACAAGTCCCTGCACACAGAACTCTCACATATTACACATATACGTAGTTTCTTCTTTCATTATTTGTTTCGCTACATCATACTGTTTTTTTTCAGTAATATCTCATGAAAACTTCAAGTCTTTCTGAAAAGGTATACGTTTGATTTAAGCTTTTAAACAACTGAACAGTATTCCATAGATATACTAACATTTTCCAGCCATTTCCTTATTATGGGAATTAATTTTTTTTCTAGCATGTGCCTGTGTGCATGCACAGGGGATTGAATTGCCCTCATCTAGGTAAAGGTGTATAGAAATATAAAATCTGCTGGGTGTGGTGGTGTACGCCTTTAATCCTAGCACTCGGGAAGCAGAGGCAGGTGGATCTTTGTGAGTTCAAGGCCAGCCTGGTCTACAGAGTGAGTTCCAGGACAGCTGGGGCTACAGGGAGACCCTGTCTCGAAAAGACCAAAGAAAAAAAAAAAAGAAAGAAATATAAAATCTAACAAAGGCTGTTTTCCAGGGAAGCAGAAATGATCCATCATCCTATCAGCTGGCCTGAGAGCCCAGCATCGTGGCCAGGAAGGAAGTGTTTCAGCTTTTCATTTTTGCCAGTGATATCACATTGTGTCCTCTGATTTGAATTCTCCTGTGCACCTTTTAAACTTTCTACCATTCATAATGTTTTTCTTTCTTTGCTTTCTTTATTCTCTTAAGTTGTTTAATGTAAAATTTTAAGCATTCTTTGCATAAAACACACATAACCCCTGTATTTTCAGCTGTATTTTTCTATATTTAACATCTGTCTACTAAGGTGGTTTCATAATAATTTTTATGTATGGTAAGTTGTCTTTTTTTTTTTAATTTTTTTTTGTCTTTTCGAGACAGGGTCTCCCTGTAGCCCCAGCTGTCCTAGAACTCACTCTGTAGACCAGGCTGGCCTTGAACTCACAAAGATCTGCCTGCCTCTGCCTCCCAAGTGCTATGATTAAAGGCGTACGCCACCACGCCTGGCGGTAAGTTGTCTTTTAGATAAAGTATGTATCTTTCTTTCCTTTTAAATTTCTAGAAAAGTTTTTCTTTTCTTCTTCTGGGTTATAGATATAGTTTTCTAGATTACCTGGTGAAGTCCTATTAGTTAGGCAACTAAGCCATGTAAAATTAATGTTTCTTGGCTGACAAGATGGCTCAGCAGGTTAAAGTGCTTGCTGCACAAGCAAGACTGAATTCAATCCCTGGATCCCCAAAACTACTCCCAAAAATTGTCCTCTGACCTCCATGTGTGCACTGTGGTTTGTGCATGCCTTTATTCACACACACATACACACACATACACACACATGCACACACACATTCACATACACACACGCACAAATAAAGTGAATTTAATTTTTAAACAGAGTATGGGTGAAGGAGCATATTTTTCCACATAAATAGCTCCATTTACTAAATAATTTCTAAATAAGCACATTTACTAAATAATTTCTTCTACTGAGAACTTAGTTGAGCCTTCATCACATGATATTACAGCCTCACCCCTGGTCGTCACCCTTTTTGTTTCTGTCCTCTTTCCAAGTAAATTGTTTTCAAGTTCTGCAACATAAATACATTCACTGACTGTTCACAATCTCGCCTCTGTCCTGCGCATGGTGCCACTCCTCTGGTGGTCGACACAGCTGCTCATGTGGTGCCATTACATTTTGGGGGAAACTCTGATTATTTTCATGTTATGTTCATCTACCTGTCATGGCCTATGTCCAATTATATTATATAACCACATCTAGTTTCTAATCTGTTTCCTCCTTAATTTCCCTATACCCAGCAATTTTACTTAAAGTATGTTTGACAGGTAACAACATCATTTGTGGAAAGGCACTGTATTTCATCTCATAGCTTAGCTCTGGTCTCATGAGCTCCATGTTAACCAGGTAGCTAAGCCAAACAGAGGCAGAGTCCAGAAGGAAAAGACTTTATACAATTACTTTGTGATTTTGAACATAAGGTTTTACTTTTTTAGGCCTGTTTCTTCATTTGTAGCATAGGCGTTGGGCTAAATTATTTATAAAGTACTTTTTTTTTTTTAGTCTTTTCGAGACAGGGTCTCCCTGTAGCCCCAGCTGTTCTGGAACTCACTCTGTAGACCAGGCTGGCCTTGAACTCACAAAGATCCGCCTGCCTCTGCCTCCCGAGTGCTAGGAGTAAAGGTGTGCACCACCACGCCTGACATAAAGTACTTTTCAAATCTAAGAACTAATCTTCTAATCCTTGAGTTCACAGTAACAGGAATTTTAAAGGTTTGTGAGAGTCATCCAAATATAGATTTCATAAGTGCTCTTCAAACTGCTGAACTGAAATAAATTTCTAGGTTATTTAGTACAGAGGCTCTTTTCAATGTCTAATAAGATTTTTCATATCTTATTTTCTTTCATTTAGAGAAGAATAAAAAAACTCCACTGGAAGAAGTCAAATCCTACATTCCCCTCTTTAAATCTGATTTTCAGAGAAATATTTCATTATATTATTTGTCCTGAATTGCCATCAATTCATGCTGTTTCACTTCTGAGAATTTCTACAATTTGTACTTGAAAAGAGGGAGATCTTAAGCATCAACCTCAGTACTGACCTTCATCTTTGTTAAGGTAGAAACAGTAACTTTCACTCACAATAGTCAGAAACAATGCATTTCCTTCAAGATTAGTACAAACAACTATACATTTATGGCACTGGAAATAGTAAGAAAAAGGAAAGAAAGTCTTGCCTTAAACAGTAAGAGCTCTTTCTCTACCTGCTTTCAAGGTTGCTTTCTCTGTTCACTGCCTTAAGACTGGCAACAAAGAACACTGGGGAAATTTCTACACCTTCCAGTGAAAATTGTGAAAAGGGAAACTGTGGGTAAGTTCATTACGACTGACAGCTCTGAGTACGCTGACTAGACATCTCTTCATTAAATGATGGTATTATTTATAGCACAGTTGATTTCACAGGATGCAATTCTGATTCTCATCATAATCCCAAGACAGTCAGAAAAGATGCAGCTTTACTTGGTCAGAAATGATGTCATCTGTACTTGCAGACAGAGAAACTGTGGGGTGTGAATATGTCAAGTCACATGTCACAGAGTTTCAGACTATTAGGGCTGGAGCTATTAACATAATTACTAATCGAATCTATATAACCTGGAATGCAGTAGTTACTGGATACTTAATAAACATGTGATAAATGAATTAACCTAAAATTTTTGGCTCTCAGAGAGACAAGACACCTGCTGTTAGTTAATGCACTCTAGACACGAAAGCAAAGCCTCAACAATGACATCTCTATAGTATGGCAGTCTAATGAGATCTGCATGATGACACAACTAGTTGATTGGCCAAGGTGGATGGGAGAATATCACAGGGTCCTACTTATGTGCTACAGGTGGGCAATGGATGCTGAGGGAGGGAGAATCCGTTTTCTTCATGGACTAGATCCCTAAGAGGTTATCTAATTGCAAATGGACAGCTCTAAACACAGGTACACATGGCCCTACTAAATGGACTCAGTGTGTTATGTTTATTTATAAATGCATAATAATCAAAGAAGAGGACAAGAAATTAAGAAGGAGTGAGGAGAAGTTGGTGGAGGACTGGAAAGGATGGAAATAATATAAAGATGATCCTCATATATGAAAGCCTTAAAAAATTTAAAAAGGTGCTTACTGCTCTTGCAGAGGACCTGGGCTTGGTCCCCAGCATCTACCCAGAAGCTCACAAACACATATAACATCAGTTCCAGGGGATCCAAGGCCCTGTTCTGGCTTCCTGGGGCTCCTGCATGCATATGGCGCACACAAACTCATAGTTACATACACATACACGAAAGAAAAATAAAAAAAATAAATCTTAAACCAAAGAAAAATAAATACAATTTCCAGCTCCTAAAGTTCATTGCTCCCTTTGCTACTGTTTCCTCTAATTGACAGGACAGAATTACAACAAAATTACTAACTCAAAATCAACAGTGTTGGTTAATAGATACAAATTATAAAGTTAGACCTCTGGATTGAAAACAGAGAGAATTTTGCTAGTTTACTATCTTTTCACCTATACATTCCACAGGAATACATGTAAAAAGTATTTTGATAAAAGAGGCAAAGTGGGGGCTGGAGAGATGGCCTAGCGGTAAGAGCACTGACTGCTCTTGCAGAGGACCCAGGTTCTATCCCCAGCACCCACATGGCGGCTAAGAACCGTCTTTAACTCCAGGTCCAGGGGAATCCGACGCCCTCTTCTGACCTCTGCGGCATTGCATGACACAGGTGCACAAACCTACATGCAGACAGTACATTCATACACATACAGAAATAAATAAAAATAAAAAAAAAGAGGCAAAGGGAAAGAAAGATCTGCCAAGGAGTGTGCACTGATTACCTGTGGTGCAAGAAGGGGGAGCCTAATGTAAGCCAAGAGCTTGCTGAGATCTTTCCGCCTCTGTTCCAAATTGTGACGGACCCAAGTGAGCAGTGCATTCAGTATTGTCTCCTCATTAGGGATGTTCATGTCATCACTGGCCAAAAGCTTTGCGATTTCACTGGCAGGGAGTAACACAAATTCCTGGTTTCTGATGACCTCCATGAAATGTTCCTAGAGGGGGGAAAAGGCAAATAAATAATATTTTAGTCATCACAGTCCATATGAAAGAAGGTAAAAAAGTTATTGTATTTTGTGTCCAATTAATATTTTATATATGCTGTTATTACCAGCTGCTAGGAAAGAAATAGCACAAAGAAACATTTAAATTATAATTACTTATTAAACATATATAAGTAGAAATAAAAGTACTGTCTCACTACATTTTAAAAGTAGACCGGTGACATTTATTTACTCCTTTTGCCCAAGTTAGGGAGTATCCTGGCAAGGCTTTTGAAGGAAGATGGACAAAAATGAATTAGATACTGGGAAAGGTTAACAACAGAAGCTAGTTAAGATTTATGGCTGCTGATGAATTTAGGTAACAGTGAAGCCAGGGTAGAGTGTGAGCTTCTACTAGTTTCTCTTATTCAGAATTTGTCCAGGATGGCCAGATTTCCTAAGCCTACTTTGATCAAAGTCTTCCTATATCCTGCCAAGGCAGAGTATTTGTCCTTAAGGTTGTTCTAAAACCCAATTAGATCCATAATCTAAAACTAGCCTTTAAATTTTTGTTTGTTTTTTACGCAGAGTCTAGCAATATAGTTCAGGCTGGCCTTGAATTTAAGATTCTCCTGTTTTCACCTCTGAGTGCTGTCAGTACAGCTGTGTGCTACCATGTTTAGCTCAAAAAGACTTTTGTTCTATTTGTAAGACCATCCAGGATTTTAGATCTGTTCAGAAAACTTGAATCTCTTCTAATCCAATGCATGCATGGTTATTTCACAAGAAGAACTGAAGCAAATTTGTTAACTTAGGACCAGGGCCTTAGACTGCACATCGCTCAGCCCTGGCTGAGTGTAGAATCAAGCCTTCTGTAATTTGAAATGGGATGCTAGAAATACCCTTAGGTGAGATATGACTTTTTCAAGGTTATCATGTTAATAATCTGCAGAGAAGGAAATTTTTTAAAAAATATTTTACTTTTGGGGCTGGAGAGATAGCCTAGCGGTTAAGAGCACTGACTGCTCTTGCAGAGGACCCGGGTTCGATCCCCAGCACCCACATGGCAGCTGAGAACCGTCTTTAACTCCAGTTCCAGGGGAATCCGACACCCTCTTCTGACCTCCGCGGCATTGCATGACACGGGTGCACAAACCTACATGCAGACAGTACATTCATACACATACAAAAATAAATAAAATTAAAAAAATAAAAAAATTTACTTTTAAATTGTGTGTGTGTGTGTGTGTGTGTGTGTGTGTCTGTGTGTGTCTGTGTGTGTCTGTGTGGGTATGTGCTCATAAGTGCAGGTGCCCACAGGCCAGAAGAAAACATCAGATCCAAGCATGGATCCTTTCTAAAAGCAGTATGTGCTCTTAACTGCTAAGCCATCTCTCCAGCATGAGATCTTATTCTCTGCTTTGAAGTTTGTAAGTCTTTTGTTGTTGTTTGTTTGTTTGTTTTTTTGAGGTAGGGTCTCCCTGTAGCTCAAGCAGAACTGGAAGTTACTATGTAGACCAGGCTAGCCTTGATCTCACAGAGATCCACTTACCTCTGCCTCCCTAGTGCTGGGATTAGAGGTCTGTGTCACCATGCCCTGCAAGTTTGTAAGTCCTAATGCATAAATAGCTTACATCATTGATATAAATGCAAATGCTAGATGTATGATCCCTTAATGTTTCCTTATAATGTACTGCCCATCTCAGCTACAGGGTTTTAGTAAAGTAGATAAGGCTGTTTAAATTAGAGCTAGAGATAAGGTCTACCAATAACTATCTTCCATAATAAAATGAGAATCATATTTTCTATTTAGCCTGTGGTAACCCAAGCAAGATACTGATCTAAAATATATCTTGGGCTGACATTCCTATCAGCAGAAAGTCTTAGAAGAAAACCATTCATGAAGAATTAACTAAGTTCAATTGCTCCAATTCATCATGATTTGTTAAAGGATACCAAATGAATCTACTTTAAATGACTGATTATCATTTTCAGGAATATATTTCAATAAAACCTCAGTGTTGGAATGACTCAAGCAAACTGCTCTACTTAGCTGCATACTGACATTATAAAATGATTTGGTATCACACAGCAAGAGATACAAAAATATTAAAACTGGGCTAGGGCGATAGCTCAGTGTTTCCCTAGCTTGAGTGAGACCCTGGGTTCAATCCCCAGCACTGTAAAGAAAAAGTTAAAAGTTTCAGTCACTTACTCCACTTTCACTTAATAAACATGTCACACAATAAAAAAACAAAGCCAAATACCCAACAATGCTTCTTTGTATTATCATTTATAACAATAACATAGCCTAAAATGTCCAACTATAGCTGTTTGTAACTGAATGGATTATTAAACAGACAATAGGAATTTGAAAGACAAAGGTCACATAATTATATATAAAGATACTTGTTATATAATGTTAGAGTCTCAAGAAATCAAAATACACATTTCTGGTCATTTAAAAAGACAGTACAGCCAGGCATGGTGGTGCACAATTGTAAATCCAGCACTCAGGAGGCTGAGGTAGGAGGACTGTGAATTTGAGACCAGCATAGCACATGTAATGAGGTCCTTATCTCATAAAAAAAAGGCAAGGGATTAGTATAAGCAATACATTTGTAGACTGCTAATATGACTATTGCTACTTTAAAATGGCATAAATTGTATTTCCTCACCAAGAAAAGACTACTTATAAATATTCATTTGATGAACTGGTGATGTATAATTTATATTATGAAAACTGAATTTTCTCTTAAATTATACAATATTATTGAACCCAAGTTTAAACAAAGTTCTTTTCCAAAGCATTAGTTTGGCCTTTAAAGCAGCTATTTTAACAGAATTCAATGATTTTATATATCTTCTAGACTGAGAAATAAAAATTTAAAAATTTAAATGAAATGTTCACACTTGTTTCATAAAAGAATGACATTTTAAACTCCTGAAGGAGATTGAAGAAGACATCAGAAGATGGAAAGACCTCCCAAGCTCATGGATTGGAAAAATTAATATAGTAAAATTTTCCATTCTACCCAAATTAGTTTATAGATTCAATGCAACCCAAATTAAAGTCCCCATGAGTTTTTTCACAGACTTGGGAAAAAAATCCTTAAAGTCATATGGAAAAACAAAAGACCCTGAATAGCCAAAGTAACCCTGAGTGAAAAGAGCAATACAGGGGGGATCACTTTACCAGACTCCAAACTATATTACAGGGCTACAGTCATAAAAACAGCCTGGTATTGGCACAAAACAGACCTGTAGACCAATGGAACAAAACTGAAGATCCAAACTTGAGCACACACAATTTCAGCCACCTCATATTTGACAATGGGGCCAAGAAGACTCAATGGAGGAAAGGTGTTGGCAAAACTGGATTACCACTTGTAGAAGAATACCTCTTGCCCAGTACAAAAATCAACTCCAAATGGATCAAAGACCTCAATGTGAAACCCGAAACTCTGAAGATGATAGGAGAAAAGGTTGGCAGCAACCTAGAAGACATAGGTGTAGGGGAAGACTTCCTAAATCAGACAGCTGCTGCACAGGAAGTGAGGTTGACAGTTGACAAGTAGGACCTCATTAAACTCAAAAGCAAGATTTGTAATGTAATTTTGTATGAAATGCACAGAGCTTCAATAAAACATTGGTGAAAAAATAAACTCAAAAGCTTATGTACAGCAAAAGAAACAATCAGTGAAGTGAAGAGAAAGCCCACAGAGTGGGAGGAAACCTTCACTAGTGATACACCTGACAGAGCGTTGACTTCCAGAATATATAATCTACTCAAAAAACAAAGAAGTAAGAAAACAAATGAATCACTCAAAAGATGGTGTAAAGAGATGAACAGAGGAGACTTCACCAGTGAGGAATTAAAGATGCCTGAGAAACATCTTAAAAAGTGTTCAATATCATTAATAATTAAGGAAATGCAAATTAAAACCATTTTCAGATATCATCTCACTCTGATACTACTAGCTAAGATCAAGAAAACAAAAGACACCAAATGCTGGAGAGGTTGTGGGGAAAGGGGAAGACTCATCCACTGCTGGTGGGAATGTAATCTCATACAACCACTATGGAAAACAGTGTGGAGAACTCTGAAGAGACTCAAAATGAGCTTATCACCTGACCCAGCCATACCACTCTTGGGTATTGTGGTGGTTTGAATGAGAGTGTCCCCCCATAGGCTTTAAGTATTCATCCATTTTGTCTCCAGTTGGTGGCACTGTTCTTGGAGGTCTTAGAAGGTGTGGCCATGCTGGAGGAAGAGTACGTCATTAGGGGCGGGCTTAGTGAGTTTAACAAGTCTTTCGGTCTCCAGTCGCCCTCTCTCTGCTTCCTGTGTTCATTGCGAGATGTGACCCTCAGCTTGCTGCTCCAGCCCCAGCCACCATGCTTCCCACCACAATGGACTCTGATTCCCTGGAACTGTCAATCATAAGCTCAAATAAACTCTTTCTTTTACAAGTTCCCTTGCTCATGGTGGTTTTATCACAGCAACAGAAAAGTGATTAATACAGGTATATACCCACAAAACTCATCCTACCACAGAGATACATGCACAGCCATGTTCACTGCAGCTCTCTTCACAATAGTGAAGAGCTGGAACCAATCCAAATGCCCCTCGAACAATGAGTGGATAGAGAAAATGTATTATGTCTACACAGTGAAATTCTATGCAGTGGTAAAGAAAGATGGCCTCACGAACTTTGCAGGTAAATGGATGGAACTAGAGGATATTATGCTAAGTGAAGAAACACAGTCCCAGAAAAGCAAAGGACAAATGTTATCCCTCATTTGTGGATGCTAGCACCAAGCACCGAGTTGTAAGGCAAACTGAGCAACATCAACATAATATACCCCTTCCCTGAAAGCAACTGTGCTCTGATAATGTAAATCCCTTAACAGGCTCTAGAATTAACCCAACTCTTATTTTTAGACTTTGGAATCTTGGTATATGGGTGGAGGATTTGTAGACATATTTTAGAGTAATATAAATTTTAAAAGGAAAAATATGATATGGAAATGACAGTCTGTGTCCAGATGATATAATTTTAGTATAGGTATTATATATATAAGCAATACAGATTGGAGGGAACAGCAGAGGAACAGGGACAGGGAACCCACTAAAACAGTAAAGTTCCCCCAAGGACAATAATCCTCTGCTTTGAAAAGACTTTGAAAAGAATCAGAAAAAGATACAGGGCAGGGATGGCAGGGTGCATGAACTCGGGTGGGGTGGGGGGCATGGAAGACAGGATGCAACTAGATTGGACTGAGAAACAATGTATGAAACACACAACTTCAATAAAAATGTTAAAAAATGATATTCAGTAGGTGTGATAAGTCAGTCTACACTCTTTTGCAGAGGGTAAAGGGATTGCTCCAGGTCGTGCACAGTGGTGAAAACTAGAGCAATTTCCAGAGTCTGTGTCCTGAGGAGGGATTCTCACCTTGGCCTGCTTGTGCTTGCGCAGGCTGCTGAACAACCCGTTACAGCTCCGTTCACTTATGAACTCACTGGCACAGAATTGTGCTTATCTCATATTTTAAATCCATTTTCTGATACAAGTAGATATCACGCTTCCAGACACGTGCTAGAATAACCCCTTTCCCCTTCAGGATAGTTTTTAAGCAAATGAAATTACTGAAGGATTTATTTAAACTGAAATTGAATTTTGCTATACATTTTTATTTAGTTCCCATAGCAACATTCATATTAGACAATCTCCCTCTAAATTACCCATTGTTATTAGAATTCCATTTCATGTCTCTATTGAAACTCAGTACTGTCAGATAATGACCCTGTCTTAAAAAATATACCACAACCAATTGGCTATTAGCTTTTAAAACATCTAAGCCTTAAAGCAGCAATCATGCTTTTACTGTAAACAACAGGAATGACCTAAATGCATACAAATGTTTTTCACAAGTCTAAAATTCCTTCATAGGAATTATTAAGTTATAAACTTATTAGAAAGAAAAAACCCCCTATTTTTATTTATTTATATTTATCTCACTCCAGAGGGTGTTTGAAACTCTAGCGGTAAGGTTAAAATAAGAAACTAGCTGTTTGGGGCTGGAGAGATGGCCTAGCGGTTAAGAGCGCCGACTGCTCTTACAGAGGACCCGGATTCTATCCCCAGCACCCACATGGTGGCCGAGAACCATCTGAGACTCCAATTCCAGGAGAACTCCAGTTCCAGGGGAGTCCGACACCCTCTTCTGACCTCCACGGCATTGCACGACATGGGTGCACAGACCTGCATGCAGACAATACATTCATACACATACAGAAATAAACAAACAAACAAAAAAAGAAACAAGCTGTTCTCACAGAAGACTGGGGCTTGGTTCCCAATACCTACATGGCAGCTAACAACTGCCCAAGACTCCTGTTTCAGGGGATCTGAAGCCCTCTACTGACCTCCATGGGCACTGCACAGTACACTTACATACATGCAGTGATAAAAAAATAAATATTTTAAAAGTAAGAATTGAAAAATCTGGCACTAGAGAGATGGCTCAGTGGTTAAGAGCACCGACTGCTCTTGCAGAGGACCCGGGTCCAATTCCCAGCACCCACATGGCGGCTAAGAACCATTTTTAACTCCAGTTCCAGGGGAATCCAACGCCTTCTTCTGACCTCCGAGGCATTGCACGACATGGGTGCACCAACCTACAAGCAGACAGTACACTCACACACATAAAACATAATAAAAATTAAAAAAAAGAGCACTGGCTGCTCTTGCAGAGGGCCTGGGTTCAAATCTCAGCAACTACATGGCAGCTAACCTCCGTCCTAACTCTAGTTCCAAGGGATATGATGCCCTCTTCTTAGCTCCTTGGGCACTGCATGACACGGGTGTACTGACATACATGAAAGCAATACACTCATACACATAAAATAAAAAAAATAAGTAAAAAGAAATGAAAAAAATCTACAAAGAAGGATGAGGTTTGGGGACAGATGATGGGGAGAATTCAAGCACTTAATTTTAAAACATTTAACTATACCATGCTAATTCTATGTATTGCTAAGCTGTTGTACAACCCCATATATCTATATATCTATATCTATATCTATATCTATATCTGTATCTCTATATATTTTTTGCTTTTTTTTTTTTGAGACAGGGTCTCCCTGTAGCCCCAGCTAGCCTGGAACCCACTATGTAGAAAATGCTGGCCTTGAACTCACAGAGATCTGCCTGCCTCTGCCTCTCAAGTGCTGGGATTAAAGGCGTGCACTACCATGCCCAGCCATCAACTCCATATTTTTTAATTGGAGGCCCCATGACAATTGCAAACAGGACTCAGTTCTCAGAAGCGATTATTTCATAAAGATGTGGTTTTATGTGAGTGCTTCTGTTTGCAGGTATCTTTAGAGCTTCTTCAAATTTCTGTTTTCTTTTTTTTTAATTTTTTTGTTAATTTTATTTATTTCTGTATGTGTATGAATGTACTGTCTGCATGCAAGTCTGTGCACCTGTGTCGTGCAATGCCGCAGAGGTCAGAAGAGGGTGTCGGATTCCCCTGGAACTGGAGTTCTCCTGGAATTGGAGCTTCAGACGGTTCTCGGCTGCCATGTGGGTGCTGGGGATCGAACCCGGGTCCTCTGTAAGAGCGGTCGGCGCTCTTAACCGCTAGGCCATCTCTCCAGCCCCTCAAATTTCTGTTTTCTAAAGAAAACTGCGTAAGCACTGAGAATCTTTTCCCAAGTAAACCAATTCAAAGATGTATAGAAGATGGAGGAGGAAGTAGACAAAATAACATTTCCTAAATCTTAAATCACTGATTTGTGGTGGTACATGCCTTTAATCCCAGCACTCAGGAGCAGAGGCAGGCAGATTCCTGTGAGTTCAAGGCCAGCCTGGTCCATATAATGAGTTCCAGGGCAGCTGGGGCTACAGGGAGACCCTGTCTCAAAAAGACAAAACCAAAGCAAAAACCGAAAAATTTTATTTATTTGAGTATGTGCATAGATGTACGGAATGTTCATGTTCTTCTCTCAGAAGCTCTGTGGCCCCACTCAAAGCATTTAAGGTAACACACTTTAATCCTTGCCCTGTAATGTGGCAAGATGGCCCACTCCTGAGAGACCCATATGCCCTTCCTTCCCAGCACTCTCTACCACTGAAACTGTGAAGCCTGGTCCTAGCAAGATGCCATCAATACGCTCCTGTTTTCTTGTTATTTTAGAGCAATCCTTGTCTCATTATCTTCCAGGCTACTGAATCAGAACCTCCCCATCAATTTTGAACATATAAATTCATTATAGTTTAATAAGACTACTGTTCTACATGGTGACAAACACTCCTTGTATACAGTCAGATTCATCTCAAATAAAATCTTTCATTTGTCCTCTTGTATCTTGGTGCTGTACCAATACACTACAACCACTCCCACCAATTTCCATCAGATCCTGGATGGACCTGAAATATTTCATCTGCTACAAAGTAAAATGTTGGGATGTCCTGCTACAAGAAGCAGCAGACTTGAAAATCCTGAGCAGAATAACCCTACCCTATTAGGATTCTCTAACCGCAGAAATACTGCTTGCTCTTCTTCCCTCATCATTAAAGGCTAAGTTATGAACTTGAACCTCCAAACTTGTGGCAAAGCCATGGGAAAGCAGAAAAGACAAGCTTTCAAAGAGAGGAAGTGAGGCACAAAGGATATGCCTTTTCACTTTTCAAAAAATACATACCATAGTATAATTGTGAGCCACTTTATGCAAATCTGTACAACCTTGAGCGTCAGCAAAAGAGCGGATTCCAAGACAGTTGGATGGGTGAAGCTGCTTCATTAAAAACTTACAGCATGCTTCCACAACCTGTGAGAGCTGGAGGAGGCAGGCGGTGGACAGCAGGCACTCAATATTATCTTCCTTCAGCTCAAGCCGACCTTAATAATACAAAGAAATTCCATTAACTAGGGAACACCATGGACCTTGTTTTTATAAAATAAGTGTTAACAGTAATCTTTCTTTCTATCTTTTTTCTTATTTAAAACATATATATTTTCAATAACATTAGAAACTGCAAAAATAGTACAAAATCCCTGGGCTGGAGAGATGGCTCAGCGGTTAAGAGTGCCAACTGCTCTTACAGAGGACCCAGGTTCAATTCCCAGCACCCACGTGGCGGCTAAGAACCATCTTTAACTCCAGTTCCAGGGGAATCTGATGCCCTCTTCTGACCTCCGTGGCATTGCACGACATGGGTG
Organism: Rhizomys pruinosus; assembly: GCA_009823505.1. Classification (NCBI taxonomy): domain Eukaryota; kingdom Metazoa; phylum Chordata; class Mammalia; order Rodentia; family Spalacidae; genus Rhizomys; species Rhizomys pruinosus. The sequence continues at coordinate 2,581,813 of VZQC01014696.1, forward strand.
CACCACGCTACATGCAGACAGTACATTCACACACATAAAAAATAATAAAAAATAGTACAAAATCCCATGTACCCTTTACGCAGTTTCCCTCAGTTATAAGATCTTCTACAACTGTATAATGATATAATAAACATTATGGCAATAGCATAATACTGCTAAGTAGATTACAGACTTTATTCATATCCAACAAATCTACTTGTTGCTCTATAAGCCTATATAAACCTATAAACCTATTAAAATGTTAGCACAGGAATATTCACGTACTAAACAACAGATTCAAGATACAAAACTATTTCATCAGCTCAAAGGGACTCTTGTGTCATTCCTGCTATAGTTATAGCTATGCTTTACATCATCCAGTCCCTATTCCTGGGAACCAATAATCTACTTTTCTCTGTAATTCAAGTATTTCAGTCACTTTTTCATTCACCATAACATTTCCCGAGGCACGTCCAAGTTGTGTGTATGCTCCTTTCCACTGCAGCGTACTATTCCATGGGGGGGGGTCTGTTTACCCATTTATCCACTGTAGAACATCTGGGCTGTTTCTAATTTGGGGCTCTCACAAACAAAGCTGCTATGAAAAATTCTGTACAAGTTTTTGTACCAACACAGCGCAACCATTGGGTCATATGTCAAGTATACGTTTAACTTCATAAGAAATTTACAAGTTCTCCAGTGCATCTGTGGTTTACATTCCTGTCACCCATATAGCTTACAAGTTCTCCAGTGCATCTGTGGTTTACACTCCTGTCACCCATATAGCTTACAAGTTCTCCAGTGCATCTGTGGTTTACACTCCTGTCACCCATATAGCTTACAAGTACTCCAGTGCATCTGTGGTTTACACTCCTGTTACCCATATAGCTTACAAGTTCTCCAGAGCATCTGTGGCTTACACTCCTGTCACCCATATAGTTCATATCCTCAGCATCATTTGGCATCTTCACTATTCTTTCTCTAGCCCTCCTGCTAAGTATGTATTACATCACACTGTCATTTTAATCTGCATTTTATGATTACTTATGAAGTTCAACACATTTTCACCTGATCACCTGCCATCTATAGATTCTCTCTGATGAAAATGTCTACTCATGTCTTTTCTCAATTTCTAATTGGACTGTTTGAAATATTCAGTTTTGAGCATATTATACTTTCCATACTGATCAGATACTATATGGCTTGCAAATAATTTCTTGTCTTTCCTCTTAATTTTTAAAAGATTTTATTTTACTCCTAATTACGATGCGTATATGTGTGTGCCTATCGGGTGGGTTTGAGCATGAGTGCAGTGCCCATGGAGGCCAGAAGTGGGCTCAGGATCTCGTAGAACTGGAGCTACAGGTGGTTGTGAGTGTTGGGAACTGAACTCCGGCCCTCTGGAAGAACAGCAATTGCTATTAGTCTCTTTTATTATTCACAGAATAAAAAGTTTTAATTTTGATGAAGTCCACCATATCTACTTTGTTTTCTGGTGCACTGTGTTTCTGAATTGAAGTATAATAACTTGTCTCCTGAAGATTTTTCTCACGTTAGTTTTTCCTGAAAGTTTTCCATCTTATAAATCCATGATACATCTTGAGATACTTTTATGGAAGGCGTAAGATTTAGTTGAGGTGCTTTAGAATTTCTCTTTTGTTGGTCTGTGGGTTTTTGATTGATTCTGCATGATTTGACTGTCCTTTCTTCACTGAATCATTTTTGTACTTTGTCAAAATTAGTTGAGCTTATTACTGTGGGTTTATTTTGAGTCCCATTGATCTGTATGTATCCTTCTGCAAATATGCTACCTTCATTACTGAGGCTTTAAAATAAGTTTTGAAGTTATGTAATATGAGATGACCTGCAACTTTATCTTCTTCATAATTGACCTAGCATAATAAATTGTATGCTGGGTAGTTTCATCTGCCCACATTTTTCCTTCTCCTTTATTCTCAGGAAGAAGGCACTTCCACAAGCTCTTCTTTTTCTTGTTGCAACTCCTGCAAATGCTGCTGGTTTTGCTCCAGTCTATCTTCTGACTATTGTAAGGGAGGCCCACTGACTGCTGACATTTGACTGCACAAATTCTTGGTAAACACTGAGCCATTATGGATCTTGGTTACTGAGTCCAGAAGTGTAAGGCTGTGAATCTTCCTGTGTGCATCCTGCTCTTCCTGACACAGGATCTTTGGCAACTTTACTGCTGATTCAAGGCTCACTTTCCCAATGGTGATATGAGATCCACTATGGATTCGGATTTCAATTCTCCCATACTCTGAGCTCTCTGGGGCTTGTACGGACTGGAAGCAAGTGTAGAGGACCCGACCAGTCTTTGTGTTTTTGTCTTCTATGAAACAGGAAAAAATAAGTCCTACAAAGCCTTGATCCATCATCTGGTACATGGCTTGTGTATGAACATCAACATGTGAAGGCCAACAGTTATGTGAAGATGGGAATGATACCAGCCCACGACTCTCATGGGATGACCTGGTAGTTCAGTCAACCTTTCTGCCCCTGTTGAGGCTACAGAAAGCTGCTGAGAAATTTCTATGTGGTCCTTTCTCTTGTCAGAATGTCTCAAGATGATGACAGAATGAATGTGGACAATTCCGATGATATCAACCTTGTCAGCAACTATGTGCATTTCAGTTCCATTGTATGTAAATTTGGAGTCACTCCTTGTGTCATCATTCAACTTCCCTATACACAGGCCCATTGCCTCCTCTGCCATGCTCAGAGCGTGGTTGAGACAAACTAAGAAAGCATTGGACTCAAGATAAACAGCCTGCACTGCTTGTACCACCTGCATTGCCCACCATCTTGGACTCCACTCACATCCACTTGGGGCCCACAGTAGCCTAGCCTACCCTGTGTTCAGGCACAGCCTCCATAATATTTCTAAATAAGAGTTTATTACACATATTGCCAGTGTATACAGCTTAATACATTGTGAAAACAAAAAGGAAGTATTAAATGTGAAAATTTTTATCTGTTTTTGAACTCAACTTAAAAAACTAATGGTGCTGGGTGTGGTGGCGCACGCCTTTAATCCTAGCACTCAGGAGGCAGAGGCAGGTGGATCTTTGTGAGTTCAAGGCCAGCCTGGTCTACAGAGTGAGTTCCAGGACAGCTGGGGCTACAGGGAGACCCTGTTTCGAAAAGACAAAAAAAAAAACCAAAACCCCAACCCCCTCCAAAAAAAACTAATGGCATATTTTCAAAAATTTTAAATGATGCATTAATTAATAATTAATATCTACTATATATAACTCAAATTTTAAATGTAAAATTTTGACTATATCATGTAACTCATGCAATTTGTATGTGTGTATATATGTGGTATGTGTGTGTTGTATGTATATGTGTATTTGTGTGGTACATATGTATGCCTGTGTGATATGTACGTGTGTATAGTTTGTGTAGTATATGTGTATATCTCTGTGTGCATAATGTGTGTATATGTGCATGTTTGTGTACAGAGGCCAGAGAAGGACACTGAGTATCCTCTATCACACTAAGTGTCCTCTATCACTCTTCTGCCTTATTTCCTTGAGGTAGGGCTCTCAGTGAACCTAGAGTTCAGAGTCTTCACCTAGCCTGGCTGCCAGCAAATCCTAGTGATCTTTCTGCCTCTATCCTGAAGCACTAGAATTAAAGGGATGAGCAGCCACAGCAGCTTTAAGTGGGTGCTGGGGAACTGAACTCGGGTCCTTATGCTTGCACAGAAAATGCTTTTATCCACTAAGCCCTCTCACCACCCCCAACTCATGTAATTTTCATATTAATATTTAAAACTACTATTCAAAAACTTCATTGTGATAATAATTTTTAAAGGTTTAAATTTGGAGATTTTAAACCCATACCAGGTGTCTTCAGGGAAGGTGCTGCAGCTGTAGAGCTAACAACTACAGCATACTTTTTGAAAAGTAGACATCTAAAATCTGGGGGAGACAGGAGGATCAGGAGTTCAAGGACGGCTTTGGCTACACAGTGAGCTGGATGCCAGCCCCAGAAACATGACCTTGTCTAAAAAAGAAAGGAAAAGAAAAGAAATCTGACCTCTAATATATTCCATACATCTAAAGTCTTTTAACTTATACTTCCTGACTTATTTCCTGTGTATGTGTACTTACACTTCTTGACGTATTACCTGTATATGCGTACTGAATTAAGGACCACAGTGAATTTGGTTCAACACCCTCCATTTTTATTTCTTCTTGTCTTGCCTCTCTGACATCATTAGTAAACATAGCAGCAAAATAATCTGAGACAGAGGAGAGCACCAATCTGAGAATACATTAGAAAAAAAAATCAATGACCATATTAAAATTGATGTTCATCAATAAATGCTTTCTCTCCTTTTTTGATTCACTACTCATGGAAGGTACATTGTACTGGGAAATGCACTCTAAGTCTGACAAACTGTTTTATGCTTTTTTTTTTGGTCTTTTCGAGACAGGGTCTCCCTGTAGCCCCAGCTGTCCTGGAACTCACTCTGTAGACCAGGCTGGCCTTGAACTCACAAAGATCTGCCAGCCCCTGCCTCCCAAGTGCTAGGATTAAAGGTGTGCACCACCATGCCCAGGGGAAATCATTTTTTAAAAATTTTTATTTATTTCTGTATGTGTATGGATGTACTGTCTGCATGCAAGTTTGTGCACCCGTGTCGTGCAATGCCACGGAGGTCAGAAGAGGGTGTCGGACTACCCTGGAACTGGAGCCAAAGACAGTTTTCATTCACCATGTGGGTGCTGGGGATCGAACCTGGGTCCTCTGTAAGAGCGGTTGGCGCTCTTAACCGCTAGGCCATCTCTCCAGCCCCGGGAAATCTTTTTAAAAAAGCGATAAGCTTTTTTTAGCATTAAGATGACTACAGAAAAAAGAAACATGTTGTTTTCTCTTTAGCACTTCTGAAAATGAACTATTTGGGGCAGGAGAAGTGAATATGTAGGAGATTCCAGAAAATGGCCTTAGCAAAGCTATTTTTTTTTCAGTGAATTCTCAGCCCAGTTTTTTCAGTACATTCTCAGCTTTATTGATTATATATATATTATATGCTAATTATATATTTTATATGTTGTAAGAGTTTCCAACTCTTACAACAGCTCCTTTTTCAAGGTATAAAATTTCAAAACTCCCCCAAATTAAGACCTTGTCTTTTGTAATACTTCAGTCAACAAAGTTCTTCTAACATCATCTTACATACCAATGGTGCAAAGCAGAACATGTCGAGCAGCAGGTAAAGAGCAATACCTGTACTTAAAGGACAGTAGATGACCACTGCAGAGTAGTTAAGTATTCCTAATCCTTTTAATAGTATGGATGGCAGATTTAAGGTTATATCCCAGACTAGAACTGTTGTTTAAAGATTGATAACAACATGCTGACAGAATAATTGACTGATCATGGAGATGGGGATGTCAGTAATGGGGACTGAACCCAAGGCCTTACATGTGCTTAGCCAAATGCTCCCCAGAACTATACTCCAAACACAAAAGCATTTTAATTTTGGATACAGCTTACCTACATCAAAGGATGCAAAATGTTTTGAAAATATTTCATCAGTAATCCGAACTATATTCTGATGTTAAAGGAGCTTAGAAGTCTGAGCTCTTAGAGTAATTTCCTATGAAATTTGGCTTTCCTGTATTACCTACTTTAGTATATATTAGTGGACTATTAGGAACTGTTTTAGAAGAATTGGGATCTTATTTCTTTTTTACCTAGCAGATGTATCAGTAAGTATAAAGAGAAAATTTGTATTTATTTGGGGTACATATCACTTCCTGTATTTGAACGGAAACCAAACTTAGCAAAGGTGTACACCACCACACTCAACTTTTATTCATTTTGGGGGAATAAAAATTATGATATAAACAATGGACAGAGCTTCCTTTCCTTTGTGTCCTTCTCATTCCACCTCCTCATCTCAGAGTGGCAATTCTGAGCCATAAGGTTTGCTGAATTTTTCTCCAAACTACAACTATTTAAATCTCCAGCCAGTATTTTCAGATGTTTAAATTTGGGGCTATCTGTAAACTGTTAAACGATTATCTCATTGTTTTCTTTTTTGAGACAGGACCTCCTTGTAGCCCCAGCTGGCCTGGAATCTCTATATATACCAGGCTAGTCTTGAACTCACAGAGATCTGCCTGCCTCTACCTCCCAAGTGCTGGGATTAAAGGCATGCACCACCAAGCTCAGCTGTTTTTGTTTATATTCCCTGACTATAAGTGTGGTTGAAGAATTTTTCAATTTTTTTGGCTATTCAGGTTCCTTCTTCAAAGAACTGTCTATCAACCATGTAGGCATTCATTCACTGAACATCTAACAAGTAACACTGTTCTAGATAACCAAGGCACCTCTGCACAAAACAAATTTTAAATTTTAGAAGGGGGATACACAATAAGTAGAAGAAAATGGTAGTTAATTAAAAGGTGGTAAGTATGACAAGGAAAAACAAGAGGTACCCATGAAAGGAAACAGCCAGAATTGACCAGAGTCCGAGACAACAGCTCCAGAGAAAGTAGACTGTTTTGCTTCTCATCCACCTGTGCCCCTTTTCTAAGCCTAGAGAACAATCTGTAGAAGAGGGGGCATGGTAGAATGTACGGGCTGCGATTGGGGTGAATGGTGAAACTACAGCAATATAGTCTGGACACTCATTTGATCAACTTGATTGAACATACAAGTCCCCCCCCCACCCCCCCGCTGGATGGTGAAGCTGTGGGGGTTTGGGTACAACAGCCTGCAAATTGGTTTTACATAAAGGATGCTTGTACTCATAAATTATCACTTATTGCTAAAAAATGAAAAAAAAAACTGAGAGAAAGATGCAGGACAGTTAGGGCAGAACGCATAATCTGGGATGGGGTGGGGTGGGGTGGGGTGGGGGAAGGGAAAGGGAAATATGCCTGAACTGAATTGGAAAATGATGTATGAAATACACAAAGCATCAATAAAAAAAATAAATAAAAAAAAGAAAAACAAGAGGCAAAGACAAATGGGCTCACTTGTCTCTTAAGATTACTATTACTGGAGGGAGTGAATAGTCCGTCCTGTAGGTATCTGGGAATAGCATCTGAGCAGAACGAGCAGCCAGTGCCCAAGTCCAAAGACAAAAGAAGCACACCTAAGGAGTACAGGAAACCACCAAGGGGTCGGCACCATCCCTGCAGAGAGGGTGAGGAGAGTAGTGGGACCAAATATTAGAGAGGTGAGGGCAAGATGGGTCACACAGATCACCAAGTGCATTGTGACTTTCGCACTCAGTGACTCAGTGAGGAGTCACTGAAAGGTCATAGCAGAGGTGTAAGTGCCTTTAAAGGGTTACTCAGGTAGCTGTGCTGAAAACAAGGCAGGAGGAGAAAGCCTCCTGCATGAAGAACTCTGTAAGATGGCTGCTAGGGTAATGAGTTCAGTTTCAGAGAGACTACAGTATGAGATGCGTCTAGGAAATTCATGTTAAACTGTTTTTTAATAAATGTATTTTCGGGGCTGGAGAGATGGCCTAGCGGTTAAGAGCACCGACCGCTCTTACAGAGGACCCGGGTTCGATCCCCAGCACCCACATGGCGGCCGAGAACCGTCTGAAACTCCAATTCCAGGAGAACTCCAGTTCCAGGGGAATCTGAGACCCTCTTCTGACCTCCGCAGCATTGCACGCACGGGTGCACAAACCTGCATGCAGACAGTACATTCATACACATACAGAAATAAATAAAAAATTGAAAAAAAAATGCATTTTCACAATATGGACTTTTTCCTTACAGTATATATAGGAGTATGTCAATAAGTAATATATTAACTGATAATTATAAAACTAAGCCTGTCCTTTCTAATAATTTTATTTCTACATCGGAGGTTTTACAAAAGCTTTGGGCAGTGTCAATGTTGGAGGGCTAAAGGAAAAAGCCTTTGAGAATCACAATTGTGATGAACAATAATTGAGCAAATATAATTATCAGAAGGAAATAAATTATTCTTTGTTAAGCAGTCTTTTTTCTTTATTTAAAGTTTATTATTTTTATTTCATGTGTATGAGTGTATTGCCTGCATGTATATAAGTGCACCCCTGTGATGCAGTGCCTGTGGACATCTGAAGAAGGCCTTGGATCCCCTGGAAGTAGAGTTATGAATGGTTATCAGCTATCGTGTGGGTGCTGGGAATCAAATCAGGGTCCTCTGCAAGAGCAGTCAGTACTCTTAACCACTGAGCCATCTCTCCAGGCCACTGTTTACTTTTTCTTACTTTAAAGAAATGCTGGGTGTGGTGGCATACACCTTTAATCCCAGCACTCAGGAGGCAGAGGCAGGTGGATCTCTGTGAATTCAAGGCCAGTCAGTCTACAGAGTGAGTTCTAGGCCAGCTGGGGCTACAGGGTATATCATTTTCATACATCATAAAGATTAGCAAACAAAAATAAGTATGCTGGTTAGTTTTTGTCATCTTGATAAACTACAGTCACCTGGGAAGAAGGAACCTCAACTGAGGAATTTTCTTTATTGCCTTAATTGATGTAGGAAGACCTACCTGAAGTGTGGGTAGTCCTTCCGGTGGCAGCCCAGGTAAATGGGGAATGGCACAGGGAGGACAATTCGTCTTTTGCCCACTTGGCTGGCCTTCCTCCTCACTGCTGAGCTGATTTATCTTCTTCCTGCTGACTCCTTTGCTGACATCAGAGCCAGCATTTCCAAGCTTCTAACACGGACTACAGACCAGTGGGCTATCAGGAACCCACGCGGTTTTCAAAATTAGGTTGGGACTGTTGAGATATCCAGCCCTGTGGACTGAACAACACTGAGGTCCCTGTCCCTCCAGTGTGAGAACAGCCACTGTGGGACTACTCCAGCTGCTGAGCCATGCACCTAGCCCCAGGGACTGAGCAGCTTACCAGGTTCTCAGCCTCTCAGGTAACTTAGCTCTTGTTAGAATTCTGTCAGTTCTGTTCCTCTATGGAACTCTGACTAATACAAAAGGGAACATTCAGGGCTTTTTAAAACCTGTAAGGGGCAGGGGTGTAACTAGGTGGTTAGAGTATGTGTTTAGCATGCACGCCTGGGCTCTACCTAGCATCAGCAATGACGACAAAACTGAAAAATTGGTAAAACTTTAGGAATTTCATCCTGCAAGTTTATTCGCTTCTAGCTACCCACAAACTCTAATCTCCATTAAGATTATTTAATGTATTTAATAAGGAGAATAAGGCATGAAAGCTGTTTCTAGTAGCTGAAATTTGTATCAAATGGTACTGACTGAACTCAGGCTGCTGTTTTGTTTGTTTCTACAATAGAGAACAAAAAAAAATTAAGGTTTTAGTGATTTCACATGCACTGTTTTCTTTGTGGAAATTCTTTGAGATAGACTCCTCCCCAAAGCTTAACAATAAATCACTTCACCACATGTATCTAAATTATCTATGGAATATTTCACATATCCAGAAAATTAGAAAAGTTACCTGTGAGCTGGGATTCTACGATCACCAGCAACCAAAATGACATCACACAGCTGTTTATGTCTCAAGTAGTTTTCCATTTTTTTAAATGTTTGCTCCGCATGGTTAAGGGCTTGAAAGAATTCATCTGATGAACATGGCTCCATAGTATGGCAGGAGGATAGTGTCTGACTACTATTAGAAGTCCTAAAAAGAAAGAAAACACACATTTTAAAATATCACCAAAATATCTTTTTCCTACTAAGTCCTTTTAAAGCCTTCAAATATAAGAGAAGGAATACCACCCATCAATATTAATGCATAGTCACTCACTGTCTCCACCTCCCCAACAGGGTCTTACTATGTAGCTCAGGCTGGCCTCAAACTCTAATCATTCTACCTTAGTTATCAAGTCTTAGGATTATAGATATATGGTCATGCCAGCACTTACTACTTTTGTGTTTTAAAATCAATAATGTAGCCAGGTGTGGTGATGCATGCCTTTAATCCCAGCACTCGGGAGGAAGAGGCAGGTGGATCTCTGTGAGTTCAAGGCCAGCTGGGACAAAAGGGAGATCCTGTTTCAAAAAGACAAAAAAAAAAAAAATCAATAATGTGTCAGACATGTGTGTCTTATAAACAAAGTGTGTGAATGTGCCACCAATCGCAGCTAATAGCTATATATATTTTTCTGTTTGAGATCTCTTTGGTAAATTCAACATTTCTGCTGAAAAAGAGCCAAGCTACATTCATACAGACGGATGTATCTCCTAACATACTTATTGATGTGAATACTATTTTGTTTTCAAGATATAAAGTCATTCTTTATTTCATAGTTTATTTAAAAAATATGCTGTCAGGCTGGAGAGATGGCTCAGCGGTTAAGAGCACCGACTGCTCTTGCAGAGGACCCGGGTTCCATTCCCAGCACCCACATGGTGGCTAAGAACTGTCTTTAACTCCAGTTCCAGGGGAATCCAACGCCCTCTTCTGACCTCCATGGCATTGCATGACATGGGTGCACCAACCTACATGCAGACAGTACACTCGTACATATAAAAAATGAAGCCAGGTGTGGTGGTGCATGCCTTTAATCCTAGCACTCGGGAGGCAGAGGCAGGCAGATCTTTGTGAGTTCAAGGCCAGCCTGGTCTACAGAGTGAGTTCCAGGACAGCTGGGGCTACAGGGAGACCCTGTCTTAAAAAGACCAAAAAAAATTAATTAAAAAAAATACTTTCATTAAACAGTATTATAGGTAAGTCTCCCAAAAGCACAGGTAACCAGCCACATATTAAAGAAGTTAAAATAGGTTAAAGTGATTTGAAGACCTGAATCCAGGTGTTTAAAAAGTAACTTGAGGGGCTAGAGAGATGGCCTAGCGGTTTGGAGCACCAACTGCTCTTGCAGAGGACCCGGGTTCGATCCCCAGCACCCACATGGCGGCTAAGAACTGTCTTTAACTCCAGCTCCAGGGGAATCTGACGCCCTCTTTTGACCTCTGAGGCATTGCATGACACGGGTACACAGACCTACATGCAGACAGTACATTTATACACACACAAGAATAAAAACATTTTAAAAAGTAACTTGAAATTCCCAACTATAGTTTGAAGAGCATGTGTACTGTCATGGACCACCACACCTGGATTTCCAGGGCCATTTAAATCAAGTAATCAGTATCCAGCAAATATGTTCATAATTCTCATTTCTCATCAGATATGTGGAATTCTTTGCTGAATCAAGATTTGGTATATCTTAAGAGATTTTAAAAAATCACTTAAAGTATTTTTTATGTGTATGAGCATTTGACCTGCATGTATGTGTGCACCACATGCATGCACTGCCCGCGTAGGTCAGATGGAACTGGAGTTTCAGGCAGTGTTGTGCTACTGTGTAGGTGCTGGAACCAAACCTGGGTCTTCTGCAAGAACAGAAAGTGCTCTTAAAAAAAAAACAATGTTTTATTGAAGTTCTGTGCATCTTAGAAAGTGCTCTTAACTACTGAGCCAACTCTCCAACCTCAACAAAAATATTAAATTTATTTTTATTTTTTGTGAATGAATGTTAGGCCTGCAAGTATGTAAGTGTACTTGTGTCATTCAACGTCCACAGAAGACAGAAGAGAGCATTGGATCCCCTGGAACTGGAGCTACGGATAGTTGTAGCAGCCATGTGGGTACTGGGATTCCAACCCAGATCTTCTGCAAGAGCAGCCAGTGCTCTTAGCCACTGAGTCATCTTTCTGGCTCCAAGAAAATTTTCTTACTATAACAATTAACCTTATCAAAAAGGAAAAAGAAATCATTGGATCTCTTATTTCCTAAAGTAAAGGATCTGAAGTTAAGGAAATTAATAAGTGCCTTGCCAAGAGGTAGTTAGTTCGTGGCTGTAGACACCACTATGTGTTTAACAATCTCCTTTTTTCCTGAGAATGTGACTGGACTAACTTTCCTAGGGTCTTTCACACTAAGGTGTGGTTTTCAGGAGGGAGAACATGCACACATAACACTTAAGAGTAAGAGTTCAAGGCCAGCCTGGTCTACAGCATGAGTTCCAGGACAGCTGGGGCTACAGGGAGACCCTGTCTCAAAAAGACCAAAAAAAAAAAAAAAA
>VZQC01014696.1:2595908-2624961 GCA_009823505.1 Rhizomys pruinosus
AAAAAAAAAAAAAAGAATTAGTAGAATATAATGGAATATTTGGTCTTTTCTTCTCCTTCCTCTTCCTCTTTCCCTCTTCCTTTCCTTCTCCCTCTCCCTGAGACAGGGTTTTGCTATGTAGCTCAGGCTAACCTCAAACTGATGAACCTCCTGCCTCTACTTCCTGAATGATGGACTTATAGGCCACCATGTCCAAAAGATTTCTTTAATACGAGTGTTTGCACTAGGATCTTTTTAATGGAGCAACTTTTCTGATGGCATTTAAAATGATTACTTTACAAGAACTATATGACTGTGGGTAGGAAAGCAGCTGCTTTGAAACTGTGACTAGTCTGCCTGGCTCGCTCCCTTTGGATGCTTGGCACCTCATCTAGCACCCATGCCTTTCTTTGCAAAGGTGTAATTACTGTATAGTGAATCTGTTAGCATCTTTTACAAATACTCAAAATCACAAGCATAAATTAAAATGTGTAGTCTCTATTTTTTAAATGTATATCCTTCAGTAGTATACTTATTTTAAGAATGTTGTTAGCCATGGTGAGACACACCCTTAATCTCAGCTTTCAGGAAGATCTCTGGAAGTTCAAGGCCAGCCTGGTCTACATAGCAAGTTCTAGGTTATCCAGGCCTACACAGTGCAATCTTGTCTTTTTTTTTTTTTTTTGACAGGGTCTTCTTATAGTCTCAGCAGACTTGGAACTCACCAGCCTCAATTTCATACAGATCTGCCTGCATCTGCCTCCTAAGTGCTGGGATTAAAGGCATGAGCCACTGTATCTGGCATGAGGTTCTGCCTTTAAAAGACAAAACAAAAAGAGTCCTAAACACATAAAGGATATGCAAATAGCATAAAACAATTATTATTTATGAAATACAGACAAAAGCCAAGAGTGGTGGTATATGCCTATAATCCTACCAGAAATCAAGAGGTGGAGGCAGGAGGTTGAGCTCAAAGCCAGCTTTCTTTAGCTAGACAGTTAGTTCAAGACTATCTCTGGCTACATGAAACCTTCAAAAAAAAAGATTAAAAATAAAATTTAAATAGCATTTTAGATAGCTAGTCATTACTCAAATGATCATTTTCATATTCCCCGAGTGCAGTACGCTTTCTGTCGAAATACAGAGAAGGTATTTGGAAGTTTCAGATTAGTGAGGAAGAAGAAGTAGGTTGTTTCCTTTTAAAGAAGTGGTCCCCTCTAAGGTCAGGACATGCCAATTGTATAAAAAGAAATGCCAAGAGCTAAAATATCATCTTCAGGGGCTGGGAATGTGGCTCGGTGTGGTACACGTGCAGGGTAGGCCCTGGTTTACTTCCCCAGCGCACCTCAAATAAACAGCATCTCTCTTAGTTTCTCAGGAAAAGCAGGTTTTATTTGGAAGTTTACTTTTTGTTTCTGCTGAGAATAAAACCAGGATATCTGTGGTAAAGAGTTAAAATGTTTCTAGAATCACATATTAAATAACCAGCGTGAAGGGAAAGGTCCAACCTGCATTCTCACACAATACTGAAGAAAATTAAAATAGCAATGGTTATGAGATGATTTTGAGATGCAAATCAAGAACGTTAAAACATGCAAATCCCCAGGTCTCTGTCTAGAGGAAATAAAAATAATTATGTGTATGTATAGAGATTAGGTACAGGGAAGATTATTAGGTATTTCTAAGGGGAAAATACTATAGCAGTTTAAACACTGGCTAAACAAAAGATGTGTTATACACAGGAAACATGTTACAGTCATTTAAAAAGATGTAAGATGGGGCAAGGAGATGGCTTGGGAGTAAGGTTCCCCTCAAGCATAAGACCCTGTGTTCAGATCCCCATCACCCACCTTACAGTGTGCCTACTTAATCCCAGCACCAGGGAGGCCGAGACAGGTGAATCCCTAGAGCCCAGTGGCCAGCTAGTTGGGCCCAATCAATAAGGTTCAGGTTCAGTGGTACCAAGTTTCCAAATTTAAGATGGAAGCCAGACATGGTTGCACACACCTTTAATCCTAGCACTCGTGAGGCAGAGGCAGGTGGATCTCTAGGCCAGCCTGGTCTACATGGCGAGTTCCAGACCAGCTGCAACTACAGGGAGACCCTATCTCAAATAGAGAAAAAAAACATAACCCCAAGAAACAAAAGTTAAGATGGAGAATAACTGAGGAAGACAATATGAACCTCTGGTCTTTGTGCATACATGAGCTCACACGTGCACACATGCATGCACACATATGCATACACACATGCATGCACACACATGCATGCACACACATGCAGAGAAACATACATACTTCATACACAAAATAATAAATAACATATTTAATGACCTCGAAAGCTGTTTTAGCAGAAAAACTGTCTTTGTCTTTCTGAGATTCCTTCTGGTAGCAGAATCCATTTCTACCTGTTGGGAAGCCACATTCCCTGCCTCAGTCTGCCTGCTGTGGGCAGAGGTGACCAAACAATAGAGGACTGGCCAACCAGACTATCATATCTCCTGGCATGACTGGTTCTGCTGTGCGCGTGGATCCAATCCACATCAATTTCATGTTTGTCGGCATTTTGGAAATTTTTTTCCATTGAAATTTGCTGATAAAGAACAAACCTGCAGCTGCTAATGGTTTTTTTGACTACCACACTGGCAGTGTACCTGAGATAATGCTACTGCAGACTTTAGACAAGGAAAACAGAAAACAAAAACAGGTGTGAAGAATCTGAATCCAGCCACATCTCAAACCGAGTTCTGTACTTGGAGTTACATTGTACTTATATAAACCACAATTTGTAGCCCACTTGACTTAGACTTACCTTTTTTTTTTTCTTGTCTGTTTTGAGACAGGGTCTCCCTTTAGTCCCAGCTGGCCTGGAACTCGCTATGTAGCCCAGGCTGGCCTTGAACTCACAGATATCTGTCTGCCTCTGCCTCCCGAGTGGTGGGATTAAAGGCATGAGCCACCATGCCCTGCTTAGACTTACCTTTTATAATTAAAAAAATTCTAATTTTAAATTTGATGTTAGGATAAAAAGATTATAAAAATATATACAATAAGATTGAGACTTATATTTTAAAAACACATATTTTTACTATACACATACAGATAATATACTAGAAGGATATTTCCCTAAATTGAAGGACCATTTGGGGAAAATTGGTAGGAGGATAATGAATTCAAGGCCAGTCTGAGCTATATAAGATATCATCTTTAAAAAAAGGAAGAGGGAGACAAAAAAGGAGCCCAATATACGTAGGGTTGAAACATAGAGTTGAAGCCAGGGGTGGTGGTGCATGCCTTTAATCCTAGTACTTGGGAGGCAAAGGCAGGCGGATCTTTGTGAGTTCAAGGCCAGCCTGGTCTACAGAGTGAGTTCCAGGACAGCTGGGGCCACAGGGAGACCCTGTCTCGAAAAGACCAAAACAAAAAGAAACAGAATTGAAAGCAATCAAAGGTTGTGGCTGGATCAAGAGATTATAACCTATAACTTAGCCAGCCAGGTTTGGCATTCTCTAGCCAGAGAAAGTAATTATGTGGGAAAAGAAAGTGAAGCCACGTAGAATGCAAATTAGCTATGTGTTAATCCAAGTTTAAACTGTGATAGAGAGCTGTGTACTCACATGTAGGCAGTACAGTGTCTGGTTAAGAGCATGAACTTTCTACTTCTTAATTGTTCAGATTAAAAAAGCAGCCGTTACCAAGTGATCAAGTCTCAGTGAGATTAATAGGAGTTTTTAAAAAAATATGGTATGGCGGGAACAGTTTGTGTTTGATGTGTAGGTGTGTGTGTATATATGTGTGCATGCACATTTGTGCAAGTGCATGTGCTCAGCGTGTATGGGGAGATCAGAGCATGTCTTGGGTATCAGTCCCGTCCTCTACCTTGTTTGAGACAGTCACTTAGATGTTCGCTGTTGTGACCATCAGGCTCACTGGCTCACCAGCTTCTAGGGAGTCTCCTGTCTCTGCTTAAGAAGCACTGAGACTACAGACATGCACTTCCACACCAGACTTTACATGGGTTCTGGGAATTCAAACTCGGGTCTTCATACTTGTGTGGCAAGCACTTTACCCAGTGAACAATCTACCCAGTCCAAAGAAATGGTGTGTTATTCCTGTGGTGCTCATCCCTAACCCTAAAACTTCAGTCCACTCACACACAAAAAAAACCAGGTAAATCCTAAGAGAGTAGATAGAGAAAACTGGCCAGTACTCCCCAAACTGCCAAGGTCATCAACACTCTCATACCAAGAGGGTCAAAGGCGACATTGCAACTTACTCCAATGTGGTGTCTTGGATAAGATCCTGGGAAGGAAAGGGCATTAAGAACTAAAGAAACTGAATGAAGTATGGATTTTAGTTTAACAATAACGACCAAAGTACCATATTGCAAAATATAAATAACAGGAAAAGACTGGGTATGGGTATAGAGAAGTTTACCGTACTGTCTTTGTAATTTTTCTACAAATCTTCAACTGTTCTAAAAACAAGTTTGTTTTTTTTTTTAATGCAGGTATTTATAAAACCTTGAAAGCTACTTGAGGAACTTGTGTACAATGAAGCACCTTGTTAGGTAGAAATGTAAGTTCCTTGAGGGCAGAAACGTTGCTGGCAGCAGTGCCAGGCAGGCATTGGCAATGCTGCTGTGAACTAACAGCAATGCTACTAGTGAACACGGCAGAGAGATACATTGAAGCAGCTGGGAATCCCATCTCAGGCAGACTCAGTTACATGGTAGCGTGTAGCTGTAGCCAACTTGTTAAACATTGTATTTTGATAAACTTTATTTGTGATTTTTATTTTAGTATTTTACTTGCTAATCTTGAGCAATTTCCTTAGCCTTTTTCTGACTCAATTGTCTCTTTTGTAAAATGAGAATTAGGTTAGGTTGGGCCTGGAGAGATGGCTCAGTGGTCAAGAGCACATACTGCTCTTACAGAGGACCTGAGTTCAGTTCCAAGTGTGCAAACTGGGCAGCTCACAACTGCTTGCCACTTTAGCACCAGGGGATCTAGTGCCTTCTTCTGGCTTCTCCAGGCACATGGCCACCAACACATATGTGAACACCCACCCACACATAAACATAAATAAAGTAAATCTTAAAAAGGAGAAAGAAAATTTGATTGGAGAAAGAAAATTTGATTAGGTCGATAACAGTATTAACCTATCTTAAAAATTTGTCATGAAGACTAAATGAGTTATATATTAAAGAGCTTGGACCAGTGCCTCATAGTTAAGCACCTAGGAAACTTTAGCTAGATTATTTTTGAGTATTTTTAAACCTCTATAACATGTTGTGCAAAACTGACTTTGAAAAATCCAGGGCTGTAGAGATGACTCAGTGGTTAGGAGCTCTGGCTGCTCTTGCAGAAGACCTGGGTTTGGCTCCCAGTATCCACATCGTGGCTCACAACCATCTGTAACTCCAGTTCCGGGGGATTTGACACCCTCTAATGAACTCCATGGGCACTCCACAACATGAGTGTATATATATGTGTAGGCAATATATTCATACACATAAAATATATTTTTTAACTTTTTATTTATTTCTGTATGTGTATGAATGTACTGTCTGCATGTAGGTCTGTGCACCCATGTCGTGCAATGATGCAGAGGTCAGAAGAGGGTGTTGGATTCCCCTGGAACTGGAGTTCTCCTGGAATTGGAGATTCAGACGGTTCTCAGCTACTATGTGGGCTGGGGATCAAACCCAGGTCCTCTGTAAGAGTGGTCGCGCTCTTAACTGCTAGGCAATCTCTCCAGCCCATCACATAAAATATTTTTTAAAAGTTAAATATTAAACTAACTTTATGAATGAAATTTGAAGGAATGCTCTCTGAACTTAACAGGTATTGAAACTTACCTATTTTCAGTGAGTAAATTAAGGGACCTGTGAAATACAAGATGACATGGTGGCCGCCATGGTACCTTGATGGTAACACTAAGAATTTGTCTGGAATTAAGGTCTTAGAAACTCACAGCTTGCATAAAAGGTGAACATTCTATTAAGGTCTAAAATTCCTCACATATTAAAAAACCTGAAGTTTACATTGTAATACCAAAGGTGACCCCCACAGAGAAAATGCAATCAGGCTGTGGAGCCAAGATGGAAGTTAAGGTTGTTTAAATCATTTAGAGGAACGGCACCAAAATGAAACCCAATGCTCAGGAAGACATTTCTCTTCACTAGACTGTAACTGACAAAACACATTCCCTGCAATATGGTGGCCCTCAACTCCTGCCTTCAAATGTCCAGATGCATTGTGGGTGTCAGGATTCTAATTATGCAAATCCACTTGGCCATCCTTCCCTTTTCCTAAAAACACAGTTCAGTTTATGTTCCAAGGTCTATGTTTATGACTGCTTAAAGAGGAAATTGGTGACTCATATGTGCTTTCTTTATATTTTCAGGTCTCAATTAATAATATGCTCAAAAAGTTTCCTATTTCATTATTTGCAAATATCTATAAAAGAATTGATCCCAAGTTGTGCACAAGAGTCCAATGAATGTCACTGTTCCTTCTTTGACATTTACGACAATAGGTTTTGGTTTGTTTATAGTAGGACAATGACTTAGAGATGACTGACTACTTAAACAGCTGAGGGCAAAGGTTAAAGACTCAGAGTCATAGGACTGACAGAAGATGTAAAACTTAGGTATATTTAATGGAGAAGTGAAAGACAAAGCACATTCTAAAGTCTGGAGTGTATGTGTAAGACTGAAATGTTAAACCATTAAGAAAATGAAACTGTTCTCACATATTCCCTCCATATCTAAAAATCAGACACTTTCATTGCTTTTTTGGATTTCTTTTAAAGTTTGGTTTCTGAAGATGTGAGCTATCTATTCCCATCTTTTACCAATGTTCTTGCTTAGCATTTAATAATCACTGTTAATTTTATATTTAATTTTTTATGTTTCTATTAATAAAAATGTCAATTTAAGATTCTTGAAGAATATACATAGCAATCTCAGTCAAAACAGAAATCTCCTTCTTTTTTTTTTTTTGGTCTTTTTGAGACAGGGTCTCCCTGTAGCTCTGCCTGTCCTGGAACTCACTCTGTAGACCAGGCTGGCCTTGAACTCACAGAGATCTACCCGCCTCTGCCTCCCAAGTGCTAGGATTAAAGGCATGCACCACCATGCAGGTAGAAATCTCTTTCTTAACAAGTATTCTACCAAGATATTTCAATGTACATACAAAAAAAAAAAACCAAATTAAATTTCAATACTCATTGGCTATACAAACTATCT
Source organism: Rhizomys pruinosus (assembly GCA_009823505.1). Taxonomy (NCBI): domain Eukaryota; kingdom Metazoa; phylum Chordata; class Mammalia; order Rodentia; family Spalacidae; genus Rhizomys; species Rhizomys pruinosus. Next base: position 2,603,139 of record VZQC01014696.1, read on the forward strand.
TTCTTATAGCAATATATATACTAGCCATAACTGCTCACATAACTTCTCTTGGTAGGAGATATATGTTAAGAGGTTTATAACCTAAGCTGGTAAAGAAATGAAGTTTTTTCTAATTTTATATTAATTATTATATTTTAAATAGTCTTAATATTTGATTTTTCAAATAGAATGATGATTACTTTTTGGTTCCCCCTCCCCCAAAAAAGATAAATCATGAAACTTTCCATATGTCATTTTTTTTTCCTGGTAACAAATCCCCAAGAAAATATAATAGAATCATATTTGCTTAATTCATCTCTATATTAAAATGATCAGTGGCTCCTATTCCAGCAAGGTAAGGTCAAATCATGAACTAATTTAAAAAATTTTAAATTAAATATACTATTTACCTAAGTAAAGACAATTCCCTTTCTCCATTATATAAATTATTACAGATGACTGGTCTATGTTTTTTATCACTCCAACACCACAGTTCAGAATTCCATGCTCTGAAGGTTAGAAGAGAAGGTGGTAAATATTCCCAAGCACGAGACACTTGAATACCTGAATTCATTTGATTTCAATCCTTTAGGGTGCCTATATTGACAACCAACTTAAAGATTATAATTATCAAAACCTGCGAAGACATTTTAAAAGGAAAGAAGTAATCAAAGTAGCCAAATAATACAGTACTTGTGCCTTTTAAAATATTTAAAAATATTAAAAAAATATTTTGGTATGAAGATGAATCAGAAAGATGATTTTCATGGTTTAACTTGTTACGTGATACATTCATTAAACTGATTAAGAAAATCCATTTCAAAGATAGACTTTGGGATGAAGAGGAATAAGATCATGAAATTGTCAATTTTTCTTGACTGTATTTCTTCTAACTTCTTTTATCCTTTTGCCACTTGATCACACTTACACTTAGCCCCTCTAGTTTTGTTAAACTTTCCTATCTTTCATGTCCCTAAATAGCATGAATTTCAGTGAAAGCGAAGGTAGCAGGAATTAATAGTGTCATCACAGAGACACATCACTTAGCATTCTCTGTGTTAGTCTGTACAGTTGCAACATAGACAGGACAAAGAGAAATAACCACAGAAAAATAGTATTGACAACTAAAATGGTGTCAAAAATTGGCAACTCTAATGTGCATCTCTTTATAAAACCTTTCATTTTCATTAAATTAAAAAGACTCCATAATATACTATAAACCACAACATCACAAAGATTTCTACTATAGAAATATGTTATAGTTTTGCCATGAACACAGAAGGTAGGTAACAGAGCCAGGCAATGGTATATAAAATTGCTGCTATATATTATTTTCAAAGCAGAGCCCAATCTATATATAACACAAGGTACTTCAAAATGAAAGCTATTTGTCTTTAAATTTTACAGAATTAGTGTTAAAATATTTAAATCCTAACAAATGTACAAGATGCTATGCATGTAGATAGCACAGGTGAAGATGTATGGCTAATTACAGAGCTTAACTAGTAAATGATCATTTTCAAACACTGTAGAGAACATACCCCACCCCCCATTTCTGACAGTAAGAAAATAATCAACCTGCAGGAGCTGGAGTCAGATTCATTTTCTTCTTCACTAGTGCCATCATCCACTTCTGGTCTATCCAGCCAATGTGCACCACCACAATCTTCTGCCGTAAACTCAAATGCAGGGACTTCAGACGTGGATGCCATTGGCCAAGAAGGTGAATTCTGAAAATCCAGTTGGCTGGACCTTTGGTAACCGATTGAAGCCAAAGGCAATTGTAGGCTACATGGATCTAAAAACTTTCTCCCACCATTTGCTCCAGTCTGTCCTCGGTTCCAGAATTCTCCCTGCTGACTGTCAACTGAAGAATTAGATGATGCTTGATGGCCAAACCACCTCCATCTGATTTTCAAAATCTGCTTTACATCAAACTCTTTGCGAGAACCAGACATCCTCAGAGAAACCAAGTGATCGTCTAGGCAACGGGCAAAAAGCACTGCACACAGATTTGTGCATCCAACCAAGACAAGAGAAGTATATGCCCTGCTGTACACAACAAACAGATTTAAAGGAAAATAAATAATTCATATGTATATATATCTGCATTGAATTTTACGCCAATATATCAGACTATAAAGAACAAAGAGATGAAGCGCGGTGGAACATTCCGTTCAATCAGAGCAAACTCCGACCCACCTATCAGGGGCAGCTAAGGCACTTTCCCTGCTCCCCCTCCCATACTGACCATTAGCTCTCACAAACACTGACAGCATTCATTAAAGTCCTTTCAAATGCAGAACACAACCCCCTTCTCTAAACCACAACTGACAGACAGAGAGCACTATCCCAATGCAGAATCTCAGCCTCTGCTGCTTTGTATATTAACTCCTTTATTGCTGAAACAGAAACATTTTCCTTTGTACTTAAAAACCACTATCTGGCCAATACAGTCTTGTTTTCAATTAACACAAAGTAAGTTTTTAAAAAATCATTTCTTAGATGAGTTATAACGATTCAAGCTGTGCTCTTCATTCCGGTCTGGGTGAGGAGGGAGGAACCGAGAAAGGGCTGTAGACTGGCTGCTTTCCAATTCTATCTTAAGACAAGAAATGAACAGTGACATCCAGGGTCAGATTTCATTCAAACAAAGAATAATGAGAAAAACTAGAAGAAAAGTTGGAAAACTACAAAAAGTCAAAATATGTCAGTACTTACTCATCTTTTTGAAGAAATAACCTGAGGCCAAGATTGGTATATAACTAAAATAGGACAATTTTCATTTAGTATTGAACACTAAAATGTTCTATGACACTACTTAGGAATGGACAGTGGGGCTCAAGCAGGCTACCAAGGGCTGGGATAAGACTGTTTCTTGGTTGTGCAAGTGCCCTAAATGGTGTCCTCTGTTGTTAAGTCAAGGCGAATTGAGTAAAAAAAAAAAAAATTAAAATACTAAATAGTTACTCTGAGTAATATATTCTACTGGGCATCAAGGGAGACAGAAGACCAACCTGCCTTGTAACCTCCAAAATGAGTGAGCTACTAAAACAAATACAGAATAGTTGACTGGTTAAAATAGGAAACATAATGTTGCAATATTAAAAATGTGTGGCTTATACAATTTCAGTTTTCAGGGCTCAATATTGAATTCCACATCAAATAATTTCACATAAAAAGTAGTATTTATGTTAGCTGACAAAAAATGAATAAAAAGCTGCTTTGGAGACATAAAACTACTATGAGTCAAATATCTTAACCTCACACAGATCCTTACAATAAAAACTGTTCAGAAAAACAATAAGAAGCATGAAAGGACATGTACAATCCTGTACTAAGTACCCTGGGGAAACCCAAAAATCTGGAAGAAGAAAGGTGGTATCGCGAAGGGTGGTATGAGAAGGTATAGGCCAGCTTCATTAGCTTCTCAGAAGAGTAATCAATTAGGTAGGATGATGCTAAATTTACATAAGCTAAAAGATACTAATAAAAGCATGGAATGATAAAAAGATACTAATAAAAGCACGGAATGAGCATATCGACAAGGAAGAAGATAGGAATCCCAGTTTGATCAGTCATATAGCCACACCTAATCAATTTTAAGGAAAAGGAGAGAAATTTAGATGAATCAATGAGATAGGATGCCTTGAGAGCTCAGCAAAGATATACTAAGGAGACTGCTGAGGAGAGCTTGTGGTAGATGCAGGAGCAGCAGGCTGTGGAGCGGCACCTGCCCTCTCCTCTCACAGCTTCCTATCAATTCTCTTGTGCTGGCTAGTTTTTGTTAACTTGACACAAACTGGAGTCACCTAAAAAGAAGGAACCTCAGCTGAAGGATTTTCTAGATGAGACTGGCCTGTGGCCTTGTCTGTAGTGTATTTTCTTGATTGCTAATTGATGTAGAATAGACCTGTCCCCCTTGGGCGGTGCTATCCTTACACTGATGGGCCTGGCTGTATATGAAGGTAGCCTAATAAGCCAGAGGAAGCCAGCAGCCCCCAACTTGGCCTCTGCTTTTGATCCTAACTTGTCTTCTCTCGGTGGTGGATTGTGATGCAGAAGTTGTAAGATGGAATAAACCTTTTCCTTCCCACATTGGTTCTGGTCAAGGTTCTATTATAGCCATAGACAGCAAGCTAGAACAACTCCTCTAACTCCACTCTACCTATAGTTTTCCAGCACTGACACCATTTTTGTCACTCAACAGTCTACATCCTATTTGCTTCCTCTTTTACAATGCTGTTTGCGTTTTGATTTCCCTAAAATCCTACCCATCCCTCAAGGTATACAGTTGGGCACTGACACCCTTACAAACAATTCTTTAGCTACTTTAGGCTTATGGTTCCTAACAGTGCTGGTAAACACCTCTTCCCCACAAACATTCTGGAAATCAGAGGAGGGGTAGCTCTCAGTGGTTAGAATGAAGAGAAAGTGCTATAGGCATTGAATGAATGTACAGGTACCAAGATGACAAAGAGCTCATATAGAACATCACAGAGGAGAACTGCCACTGCGATAGTTCATAATGACCTTACCATCACCTTCTTCATTCAAAAATATATTCACCCCTTTCATTTTCTTGGCTCCTGGTGTTACATCAGAATATATACTCATGTATAGGGGTCGGTGTTATAATCCACAAATGATGGAGAACATATGTCGCTTGGTTTTCTGACTTTGTCTTAATGGATACACAGAGGTAAAGGAAAAGAAAGAACTCAAAAGAGGGAAATAGTAAGGAACAGTTGTTACTAGGGGGGAGGTGGGAAAAATGAGAGTGTTGAGCTGGGAAAGTAAGAGGGAGGGACATATGGGGGGATGGGGTGAGGGAACTCAGGAGAGGGTGAGGGTGGAGATAATGGGGTGCTGGGGCGAGGGAAGGAGGGGGGTGAGAAGGGAAGAAGAATAGAGATGACTGTATCTCGGGTGGGCAGGGAACCCAGAGGGTAATGGGATGTACTAAGACCCTCTGGGAAATGCACGTACACTGAACACGAGTGCACGGGTATACCTGGGTGGGGGGGGGGGCTGTGTGGCAGGGAACACAGTGCCAGACAGGCAACACCTCCCTTTGAGTGGCTGGTGAGGAGAGACTCTCAAAATAACACAGGCTGTAGCCAAAGCTCTGGATTATCTCCCAGAACTAGAAAATAAGACCCTATTGCTCAAGACAGGACATATTCCAGAAACAGGACTTGGTGTAATGGAGCAGGAACTGACCTGGAAGCCTTCTACCTAAGGTTTAGTACTCATAATGCTAGATAACATGTACACTGCTAAGGGAGAAAATCAATTGGGTCTAACGCAGCTCTAAAGCCTAGTAACCATAATGACCTACATAGCAAACAGCCTGTTGGTGCAGCAGTGGCACTGTTATCTGGGGACTAATCAACAGCTGTCTAATTGGACTTGAACCCTCTTGATGGGAGTAAACTCACGGTGGCCCTATGAACTCAGGTGGCCCTGTGAACTCAGGTGGCCCTGTGAACTCATGGTGGCCCTGTGAACTCACGGTGGCCCTGTGAACTCAGGTGGCCCGGTGGCCCTGTAAATTCATGGTGGCCCTGTAAACTCACAGTGGCCCTGTAAACAGGGCTCACGGTGGCCCTGTAAACAGGGTTCATGGTGGCCCTGTGAACTCACGGTGGCACTGTGAACTCACGGTGGCCCTGTGAACTCACGGTGGCCCTGTGAACTCACGGTGGCCCTGTAAACTCAAGGTGGCCCTGTGAACTCACGGTGGCCCTGTGAACTCACGGTGGCCCTGTGAACTCACGGTGGCCCTGTGAACTCACGGTGGCACTGTAAATTCACGGTGGCCCTGTAAACTCACGGTGGCACTGTAAACAGGGTTCACGGTGGCCCTGTGAACTCACAGTGGCACTGTAAACTCACGGTGGCACTGTAAACTCATGGTGGCACTGTAAACAGGGCTCACGGTGGCCCTGTGAACTCACGGTGGCCCTGTGAACTCACGGTGGCACTGTAAATTCACGGTGGCCCTGTAAACTCATGGTGGCACTGTAAACAGGGCTCACGGTGGCCCTGTGAACTCACGGTGGCACTGTAAACTCACGGTGGCACTGTAAACTCATGGTGGCACTGTAAATGCAGCCAAATGCACAAGGCTGGAGAGGACACAGATCCTAGAGGAAACCTAATCTCTGCCATATCTCTAGACAAATGAAAAAAATTTTTTTTTGTCTTTTTGAGACAGGGTCTCCCTGTAGCCCCAGCTGGCCTGGAACTCACTCTGTAGACCAGGCTGGCCTTGAACTCACAGAGTCCACTTGCCTCTGCCTCCCAAGTGCTAGGATTAAATGCGTGTGCCACCACACCCAGCAACAAATGAAATTTTTACCATATGCTAAATATGGAGTCATATTTACAGATAAGCAAACTGTACACCACTCATCAAAGAAGCTTCTCTTTGTAACAGATGGAGGCTACTGAAGAATCCACAACTGGTCAGGCACAGAAAATATATATCTGAAAGGTGCCCAACCCTAGGAGCCCCATCTACAGTTGAACCTCTACATCTAGGACTCTTGGAACATAGGGGAATGGGGGGGGGCAGAGAGAAAACGAGTGCACCCCTCACTTCTCACTAGTGAAGCTTCCTTATTATAACAGAGTGCAGTGCACACAGAAGGTCACAACTAGCCAAGTTTCAAAGGATGGGAGCTGCACAGTGTGAGTCCCTGGATAGGACTCCTATATTAAACCTCACTCAACCCTGGCTCAGGGATTATTGGAGAAGAGGGGGTAGAAAGATTGTAAGAGCCAGGGCTGGTGCGTGAACGTAGGGAAGCAGAGGCTTCCAGACTCCTGAAAGCTTGCACGTGTGAACTTGTGGCAATGTTGGCATCAGGCAGGGGACCCATGACCCATGCCAACTCAGACAAGGTCCCAGAGTGGAGCAAGAGAATTGGGTGGTGGGCCAGCTCTGGACTGAGAACCACTGGAGACTGATTACCACTGGTGAGGGAGAGTATGCTTTTCCTAAGATTTCTAGATATGCTGACTAGATTCCAGGGGATGAATCTGCCCAGAAGGACATCTGGTTTTAAAGCTTGAGTGGACTGGACTTAACATGGGTGATATAATGCATAAGTTCTGATGGGGGGGGTTGGGGCATGGAGGGGAGCCCTAAATTTGATTAGGAACCATTATATGAAATGTACAAATGCTCAATTAAATTTTTTTTCAATTTGTTAAGTATATATATATATATATACATATATGTATATATGTGTGTGTGTGTGTGCAAGCTTCAAGAGAGCGATCAATCACTAACATCTTGTTTTTAAAAGAAGCTTTTCATTTTTATCCATTATTGAGATAACCTATGACACAGATGCTTAAGATCTCTTTAAGCTTTTTTGATTTACTTGTATTTTTGTGTCTGAGTGCTTTGCTTATGTGTATGTGTGTGCATCCATGTTGTGCACTGCCTGTAGAAGACAGAAGGTGTCAGATTCCCTGGAACTGGAGTTACGGATGACTGTGACCTGCTATGTGGGTGCTGTGAACCAAACCTGGGTCCTCTGCAAGAGCAGCCAATGTTCTTAACTGCTGAGCTATCTCTCCAGCTCCTACTTAAGATTTCTTGCTCTTTATTCTTTTTATAATTTTTTTAATTAATTTTATTTATTTCTGTATGTGCATGAATGTATTGTCTGCATGCAAATCTGTGCACCCGTGTCGTGCAGTGCCGCGGAGGTCAGAAGAGGGTCTCGGATTCCCCTGGAACTGGAGTTCTCCTGGAATTGGAGTTTCAGACGGTTCTCGGCCGCCATGTGGGTGCNAATGCTGCGGAGGTCAGAAGAGGGTGTCGGATTCCCCTTGAACTGAAGTTCTCCTGGAATTGGAGTTTCAGACGGTTCTCGGCCGCCATGTGGGTGCTGGGGATCGAACCCGGGTCCTCTGTAAGAGCGGTCGGCGCTCTTAACCGCTAGGCCATCTCTCTAGCCCATATTCTTATCTTATTTTTATCTCCTTTATTTGTAGAGCTCTTAAATTTTTAATACTCTTTTTATGAAAAACATATGATAAGCTGAAGCATTAACATTAGTACAGCACAAAATCAGCATTTATTTAAATAGTACTTTGTCTTCAGTCCCATCGACTTTCACTCCACTATATAAAACTGTTTCAATAAAACATTTACCTTCTGATGAGAAGTATTTCCTGGGCTGGACAGCTCAATGGTATAGTACTTCTAATACTTGCTTAGCATATAAAAGGCACTGGGTTCAATCAGATGTATTTCTTCAAACCCACTGTAGTAGTAAATGATCAGAAAGGGTCTACACTTATAATTTCAGTCCCTTATTATTCCCTCCCCCCTGGACTTCTGAATTTCTTCATGGCACTTACCACTACTTGGCATATTTGCTGTTTATCTGATTATCATCTTTAACCTCACTATAAGGTAATTTCCAGTACAACTTTTGTTTTTGTTCATCACTATAAACCCCATACTTGGCAAAACAGTAGTGCCAATAAATGTTCTATAATGAATGAATCTATTTTTAGAGCAGTAACAAAAGTATGTATATCATATATTTTAATTACAAAATAAATTAATGACCTAATAGTTCAAAAATATGAGAGAAATATTTACCTTTGGTGACACAAATCCATTAAATATTGTTTAAACTTGAGAGAAAACTCATAGTCTAATATTCTAAAATTTTATTTTTTTCTATTTCATTCTTGAGGCATAAAACTATCACTTTGTATGTGTTTCTTTCTTTTTTTTGTCTTTTTTTGAGACAGTGTCTCCCAGAAGCCCCAGCTAGCCTGGAATTCTCTATCTAGATCAGGCTGGCCTCAGTCTCACAGAGATCCACCTGCCTCTGCCTCCTGAGAGGTGGGATAAAACTATCACATTGATTCCAAGAGCTAAATAGCAGTTTTCTTTTCAAATTGGTACTTCCTTCAAACTCATTATGAAATTACATTCTGTGGTTCTCTTCACTTTTATTCAAGTTAACCTTGAGATACAAAAGCTTACGGATTATTTAAAATAGATGTGTAGGGTTGCAGAGATGGCTCAGAGGTTAAGAGCATTGACTGTTTTTGCAGAGGACCTGGATTCGATTCCCAGCATCCTCATTGTGGCTAGCGACCATCCATAACTCCAATTCCAAAGGAATCTGATGCCGTCTTCTGACCTCTGCAGGCACTGCACAACATGGGTGCACTTACATACATACAGACAATACACTTATACACAAAAATACAAATAATAAATAAAAATATTAAAAACAAAACAGATGTGTCAATTGTGAATATATTCTTCAAAAAGTAATTAAGAAATCACATGAAATTTTTGCTTCAAATCTGTTCAGAATTGGTCTATGAATTTAAAAGTTCCCACTACTCAGTATTACAATGAAAACAACAAAACATCATTAAGATAGAGTATAGATGAACACAGTTCAGCAGTGTAGCCTTTAAAGCTGTGGCTTTACAGTCTAATATGCCTTAGATATATAACGAATTTATGTATTTTTCCCATTTTTGTTATTGTTTTGTTTTTACCATTGACTTCATTTTTTAAAATTTCATTCAATTTAAGTCATAGCTATTTGGCAATTGATTTATATGGGTAATTATTATTACAAAATATCTTTATTTGCCCAAGTTTTTAATTTTTTTTTATTAATTTTATTTATTTCTGTATGTGTACGAATGTATTGTCTGCATGCAAGTCTGTGCACCCGTGTCGTGCAATGCCGCGGAGGTCAGAAGTGGGCGTCGGATTCCCCTGGAGCTGGAGTTCTCCTGGAGTTGGAGTTTCAGACGGTTCTCAGCCGCCATGTGGGTGCTGGGGATCGAACCCGGGTCCTCTGCAAGAGCGGTCGGCGCTCTTAACCGCTAGGCCATCTCTCCAGCCCCTTGCCCAAGTTTTTAGATAATACCATTCATTAATGGTGTTAATTTTAGATAATACCATTCATTAAGGGTATTATCTAAATGGGTCTATACTATAGTTTTCAATGTATAGCACATAATAAAAGCATTAAGAACCTTAGGGACTAGAGAGATGACTCAGTGGTTAAGACACTTACTGCTCTTCCAAAGGATTGAAGTTCAGTCCCCAGTACCCATATTGGGTGGGTCACAACCACCTTTAACTCCAGGGACTCCAATGTCCTCTCCTGGACCCTGGGGAGCACCTGCACACATGTTGCATGCATTCACATACAAACATATAAAAATAAAAAATAAATCTTCAAAACTAACTTTTTTATGCCAGCATCATCCACCTCCTTAAAATTTTTCTTCAGCTATAAAAAATTAGTTACGTCACTTGATTTCTAAGAGCTTTCTAAAGTGTAGTCACTTCAGAATACTTTTTAAACTTCATCAAATTTCTACCAGGGCTGAGTTTATTTCTAATACCCAACACTTAAAAAGGTACAATAGCAGAAAATATCAGTTAATTATTTACCCAGATTAGAAAATATTTGAAGGTGGGCAAGAGGATGAATCAGGAGTTCAAGGCTACCTATAGCTTCCCAGGAGGCTAGCCTGGGCAACACGAGACTCTATTTTAAAAAGCAGCAGCAGGGCTGGAAAGAGAGCCTAGCAGTTAAGAGCACTGACTGCTCTTGCAGAGGACCCGGGTTTGATCCCCAGCACCCACATGGTGGCTGAGAACCATCTTTAACTCCAGTTCCAGGGGAATCCGACACCCTCTTCTGATCTCTGTGGCATTCCAATACAAGGGTGCACAAACCTACATGCAGACAGTACACTCATACACATAAAAAATAAAATTTTAAAAAAGCAGCAAGCATCAACAACAAACAACAATAAAAAGAAAAAGATTTGAGATTTGCTTTTTGAAAATCTTTAAAAAATATTTTATTATTTTATGTATACAAGTGTACTGTTTGCGTATATGCCAGAGCACCTGTATCATGCAATTCCTGTGGAGGTCAGAAGAGGGCACTGGACCTCCTGTAACTGATGTTACAACAGGTGTTAGATGCCATGTGGGTGCTAGAAATCAAACCCAGGTCTTCTGCAAGAGCAACCAGTGCTCTTAACCACTGAGCCATTTTTCCAGTCTTTTAAAAAAATTGAGAAATATACCAGATATTTTATACCCCTTCTCAAATCTCATTGTTAGTACAATAAATATTCCTGTATTTATCTACATTCAACAAACATTTGTTCTGTATAAAGAACAGAACACGAAGATGAAAAAATAGGCTATAAAGTTGAATCGTGCAAGGATTACCATACCCTTAACATTTTGTATAGTATATGAAATTCACATATATATTGAATCTAAAATTTGAAAATTAATAGCATTTCTCTTAAAACGGAGCAGAAGGTGATCTCACAGGACAGATTTACTGACTAATCAAGGATGAGTGTGCCCTATTGTTGGGTAAGGAAAGGATTTAGGATGACAAGTTGGTAATGGTGAAAATGGTCTTTTGAGGGAAGATGTCATCAGTAGAGAAAACAGAAAACCCTAGTGTTGAGAGGTCCAGTTGGGAAAGGGAGATTAATCTTTAAAATACAATAGTATAGAGACAGATCTTAGGAAGTCTTTGGCAAAATAATGAGACAAAGGTCACCATATTTTCAAACCTAAGTGGGAAAAAAAGATGACATGAAGAGGGATGCAAGGAGATGGGTCTGGGAGTTCTGAGTGTAGCTCTAGACAAGTTTGGTAATTATTTACCTAGTAACCAAACAGCTAGGTTTAAGAGGGTCTAGAGCAGAACCTAGGTTATCTTTAAACATGAGTCAGTTTGCTGGGCGTGGTAGCGCAGGCCTTTAATCCCAGCACTCGGGAGGCAGAGGTAGGTGGATCTCTGTGAATTCAGGGACAGCCTGGTCTACATAGCAAGTTCCAGGCCAACTGGGGCTCAGGGAGACCCTGTCTCAAAAATACAAAAAAAAATTTCTCATTTAATCAGTGAATAAAAATTTAAAATAATATAAAATTTAAATGCAGTTGTGGTAAGCTAAGGCATTCAGCTTTGTAAGCTCCCTGTCACATTAAAAACTCAGCAGTTTGGAACTCTGGGATACATAGAAAATGCAGTATGGATTTATGGTAGAAACCATCTAGTAAAGGGATTTTATTTTGTGTGTACCTTAAAGAAAATACGTACCTGTAATACATACAGTATGGTATTACAGTGAAAAATGTAAGTGAAGTAAAGCATAACCTTGAAACTGAATCATTCCCTCCTGCCATATAATGCTACAGTATCCCCAAATAGTTGTTCGAATTTTTAATCAAAACTACTATTTTTTTTTTGTTTGTTTTTTGAGACAGGGTCGTCCTGTAGCTGCAGCTGTCCTGGAACTTGCTATGTAGATGAGGCTGGCCTTGAACTGACAGAGATCTGACTGCCTCTGCCTCCGGAGTGCTGGGAGTAAAGGTGTGTGCCACCGCACCCAGCTCCAAAACTACTAATTTAATACCTTCTCTATGAAGACTGCAGAAAGGACTATGGATTTCAAGGCATCTATAATTCAGGAACTGACATTTAATTTAAAAATTTCAGTGCAGCACAATAAAGATACAGAAGGCACTCACAGGATAGGCTGGGATAGCAGGCAAGCTAAGATGGCTGGAGAGGTCAGAGACAGATTTCTAGTGGAGCTGAAGCTCTCAGTAAAGTGGAAGCCCCCTTATCAACTGAAAACTAGAGTTAGTGCATTAAATAAAACATTAGCAATCATAAAAATGACATTTATGCACCATTAAAGACATTGTTTTAATTCGAACAAATAAATACACATTCATTCAAAAGTCCTTTTTGTATAGAGTTAATGCTCTGGGTTCTCTATGTATCTCCTACTGACTGTGAGAACTCTTTCTTGCATAAGTAATGCCAATAATGATCCATTATCTAGGATTTCCACTTATGGTTTCTATAGTGGAAAGAGAGCTTAAAACACATTTCTGAAAGAGTATGAACACAGAATCCATCAGACTAATAGTCTAATCACTATGAAAAAAATTTATGTCAGACCATAAATTAAATGCATTACTTTCTTAAAGGAGAAAGTATTTCCATGAAAAAAAAGTCAGCTGAACCAAACAGTGCTCTTAGTGATTCAGTTCATTTGTATTCTAGTCCCGGCTCTTTTTTTTTTTTTTTTCTTTAAATGAGGCAGCTGGTCCACGGTCTTTGACAGAGACCACTTGGGACTTTTCTCTTAGTCATTTATAATTATCCAGCTTTCATTCAACTTGATAGCAAACTTTTAGTAGCTCATTTATATTGAGGGACCCCAAAGCATACAACTTAATTTTCATGGAATTTTCTTTACAGTCATTAATTTAGATGTTTACTGAAGTTTTATAATTACTATACTACTGTAACTGCTAAAAACAAGTCTGAATGAACACCATCAACTTTCAGTTTAAGTATCCAACTGAACAATTAAGTACAGAAATTTGTGTATCTGGTATGGGGCAGTCCACTGAACCACTGGGATCAATACACAGAGTTCTCTGAATGAAAAGAGGGCATCAGCTTAAAACTATGAGTCAGTTTAGAGGTAATTGTTTGAGAATTCTGTTATCATTTTCCAACATTATAACTTAATGGTAACTTAAGAAATACAGTAGAGCCGGGTGTGGCGGCTCACGCCTTTAATCCTAGCACTTGGGAGGCAGAGGCAGGCGGATCTTTGTGAGTTCAAAGCCAGCCTGGTCAACACAGTGAGTTCCAGGACAGCTGGGGCTACAGGGAGACCCTGTCTCGAAATGACCAAAAAGAAAAAAAAAAAAAAAAAAAAAAAAATGGGAAAAAGGCCCGGGTAAAAAACCCAACCATTTTAATTTGGGCAACCCCCCCCCCCCAATTCTCAGTGTTCTCCTCAGGACTAGGTAACCAGCATGTGTAAGTATCAGTATCTGGATTTGTAACTTCAACCACTATTTCCTATATGCCTCAATGTGTACAATAATATGTGAAAAAGTACACACTGAATTGTGTGTAAGAGATGACATGGAATTGTCACACCAGCTGACTGGCTGTTTTACTCACACAGCTGGTGAGTACAGGGTCTATATTGGTTCAAGTTCACCGTGCTGACACCCATTTTCAAACTAGTCTCGTTTGCTACTCACTATTATTTTCTGAGGGAGGAAACTATGAACCCAGTTGTACCACCAAGGAAACAGATTCTGAGTCTAGCTGACTTGTAGAAGCTTAGGTGTCCAGCAAAGAGTAGTACACTGAACTGAAATTGTCAAGACTGCTTAAAGAACACATTTCCCAGATAAAAATATTATTAAATTAATCACAGCTGCAATTAAAAGGTAATATGGCCCTAATGACCAAATAAAAGTGCCTCAGATTTCTGCTTACTGGCTTCCTCCCAGTTTTTGGCATCTGCCTATAAAGTAAATATTGACCCACAATAGCATCAAAACTTTCAATTACCTATCTCTACTAATATCTGGTAGTAAAACAAAGGACACTTAGAATTGGTTATTCTATTTCTCTTTCTTTCAAGCCTGTAAAGTCGTAAGCCCACCTAAGTCAGGCATTCCAGAAAGCCAACTGAGGAAGAAGTCCCAAGAAATAATTATCCTGGACTGTGCTTCTGCAATCTGAAATGTTGTTGCAACATCCTGCAATTGTACCTCACCAGAGACCAGAACCAGGCCTCAGTCTCTGCCGAGATGCTCCTACTGATACCAGTCACAGGTCCCAGTTTCCCTAGAGATGCTTCTACTGATACCAGCCACAGACTCACCTACACCCATTCCCCATCTCTTCGCAGCCCACTTCCTTGTAAACTCACTTCCTTGTGTGTCTGGGTATAAAACTGCCATGTTGGGCACATTCTAATGCTGGTCACCCTAATCCTGACCTGGGCAGGCCAGTCCCTGCCCAATAAACCCGTCTTCCTTTTCACTGGAGTCCTGACATTTTCTCCTTTTGGTGTACTGGGTCTCCCCTCAACATGAATCTAACAAAGGCCACCTATAAAAGATCACAGTTAATACTATACAGCATGATTCTAAATTCAGGCATGCTGGCACGTGTTAATCCCAGCACTTGGGAAGCAGATGCAGGCGGATCTATGTGAGTTCAAGGGTAGTCTACATGGAGAGTTCCAGGCTAGTTGGGGCTACAGGAAGACGCTGTCTCAAAAAAAACAAAACAAAACAAAAAAACAACAACAAAAAAAAAACGGACTAAAAACCCTCCTAAACCCAAAAAATAGTCCTTTAAGCCAAATGTGTTAGTTTACAGCCATAATCCCAGCACTTGAGAGGCTAAACAGGAGGACAGATACAAATTCCACGTCAGTCTATGCTACCTGGTGAATTTCAATCAGCCTGGGCTAAGAGTGAAATCCTATTTCAAAAACAAGCAAAAANAAAAAAAAAAAAAAAAAAAAGCCAAACAGGGAAATAAATAGCCTTTATGGCTAATGAAGCAGCTAGGAGCATGCACTTGGGACATGTGAGACCCTGGGTTCACTCTTCAGCACCTAGAAAAAAATCAGAAAAAGTCCCGTGTCTTCATGGTTGGCAAACAGATTTCAGAGCCACACTCATATTTTGTGAATATGTGTATTTGCTGGGCACAAAGACGGAAACCAAATGACCACAAAGATGGTAAGAAACCATGACTAACTTCTTGCCTGCTCTGCAATGCTGGCAATGTGCTGAGACACTCAAATGTCTTACGTGCCATAAAAAGTAAAAGTGAGCCAGCATGGTGGTGCATGCCTTTAATCCTAGCACTTGGGAGGCAGAGGCAGGTGGATCTTTGTGAGTTCAAGGCCAGCCTGGTCTACAGAGCAAGTTCCAGGACAGCTGGGGACACAGGGGGGCCCTTTCTCAAAAATACCAAATAAAAAAAGTAAGTGTTTTTGTCTTTCACTGACTTGGATCGAATCTAGAAATATTTCTGTTTCCATGTAGTTTTATGGTGATGGAGGCAGAAAGGTGACCCACTCACTGCTCTCTAGGCACAGGTACAATCAAAGTTGCTTGTAGTCTTTTGAACACATGATGAGGATCAAAGATCAACGTGATTCTGTTACAGACCAGTCAGATTTTATAAGTATTTATGTTAGAATAGCATGTAGCTGGTGAGGAAACAGTAGTAAAAAGCAATGTAAGCAACATATGGGGAAAATACGATGACTTTTAAAAAAAATTAGTAGCACCCCTAGCAAGTATGAACCCCTTCTTTTGTTCCCAGAACCTTTTTCCTTTTCTTTTTCTAAAAGACTTCTTTTGAGGGTTGGGGAGATGGCTCAGTGGTTTAAAAGCACTGGCTGTTCTTGTAGAAGACCCAGGTTCAAATTCCTGAGCTCACATGGTGGCTAACAACAGTCCCTAACTCGAGTTCCAGGGGATCTGATACTCTCTTCTAGCCTCCACAGGCAATGCAAGACATGGATGCACTTATATGCATGCAGGCATATCATTCATGCAAAATAAATAAATAGTTAAAAAATTAAAGAGATTTCAACTACTTACAACTAAAATTAAATGGTTCATTACTACTAACATAACTAAGTCAATGCCATTAAGGAACTCCCTAGCTTTCCCTAAAATAAAACTTTAAAAATAGTAATTTTTGATGGTCACCAATAAGCTGTTTTATTTATTTTTATTTTATGTGTTTGAGTAGCCTGCCTGCATATATGTAAGTACACACATGTTGTGCAATACTCATAGGGGCCAGAAGAGAGTGCCAGGTCCCCTGGAACTGGAGTTACTCATCTGTAAGAGTAGACAGTGCTCTTAACCACTGAGCCATCTCTATCCACTCCCCTCTCCCGTTCTTAAGAAGCCCTACAGGGTGGTCTTCTCAACCTCTAAATCGGGAGGATGACAAATGAATTTAAAAAGGTAAGCTAGTGAATACAATGTAAATTGTATTTATGCATGAAACTGTCAAAAATGCTTAAAATTTTCTAAAATAAGACAATTGAGTGTTTGAAAAAAAATTAATTAAAAAAGAAAAGATGAGCTGGCTCAAGCCTTATGGAAAGCATGCTTAATGTGTCCAGCAATTCTAATATCCTCTATAGCACAGAACTTCCGTTTGTCAGAGAAATACCTCCCCCAAATAACAGGTAAAAATGAACAGACCACACAGCTTCAAGTCTCTATTCTCTTATCTACTCTTTACAGGACAGTAAAGCAAACCCTCTAAAGTTCTTGACTACACCATTCTACCTAAACTGTTTACTCTTTGTTTTCAATTTCCTATAAGACACTAAAAAACAAACTTTTTGGTGTGGAATTCAGGGTTTTTTAGTGGTCCCTGCCTGTCCTTCTAGCCTCTCTCTCCTTTCAACCGATTTCATACTTTATCAGTAATTAAAAATACCTCCCAAGTGAAAAAGTCCCCTTTGGCCTCAACCCTCAGTTAACCCTCTTATATGCCCCCCCCCAGCAATGGAGATCTGTTGAATTAGGGGTCATCTACATTATTAGGCAACACTGCTTCTACTAAAAATAACTTCCCTGGTTACTAAACTTGCTTGAGGACTCAAGAACGGTAACTACAGTAGATAAAGAAATTATAGTTTTGTCTTCCCTAGGATGGTTACTACAACCTGTATATCCTTTCCAGGCAGGGATCCTAGAATCTAAGTCCCTGGTGTGTGGTGTGTTGTACAAGAGTCAGTAAGTGTCATGGGAGGTGGGCTTTTTAAAGCCGGTGGCTTCTGCACTCACATGTCTATCTTTTGAGCTTTGCCTAGATGGTATATGAGCTGCTAGCATGGACTGCTATGAAGATCACTTCTACCAGAAAGGAACACGGATGTACTCCTGCTGCTAAGCTGTAGTTACTGTATGATATTGTCTCCTGAACAAACAAACCTGTGGTAGTTTCTGGAATCTGAAATGTTTGGCCTGAACTTAAGACCCACCTTGCTGCATTTACACAGCAATATTGTAGAACATTTCAGAGACCTCAGATTTTCTGCAATCTGAATTCAAGCCCCTCCTTCAACCTTTTATCCCTGACCAGTCTCACCTGCCACATACACCTATTATTCATTCATTCATTCATTCATTCATTCATTCATTCACTCATTCATTCACTGTGAAGCCCTGTTGGCCTCACGCAAACTTGCTTTGCTCTTCCTGCCTCTGCTTCCGGAGTGCTCAGACTACAAATGTGCACCGTCATAGGCAGCTCTCATACATAGCCTTTACTCACCTATTCACCTTCCTTTATTGTTTTCTGGGGAATCTGATTTCCCAGGTATTATATACCAGCTCTCCTTAGCTACCTGCTGAGGTGAGGCTATGGGTACTTTTCAGGTGGGAAGAAAGGAGAAATTGCATCGGTAAAGAATGCAAGAGAACTTTAGTAGAGAAGATGAGCCCACACAGCTAGTAGAAAAAGAATACAAGTTTATTGAGAAAAAATAAAGCTGATGAAGGGATATCACAACAGGAAGTTAAAATCTATTTAAAAATATTTTATTGGCCAAGTGTGGTGGTGCATGCCTTTAATCCCAGCATTCAGAAAACAGAGGCAGGTGGTTCACTGTGAATTCAAGGCCAGCTTGGCCTACATAGTGAGTTCCATGATAGCTGGGGCTACAGAGAGACCCTGTCTCAAAACCACCCCCCCAATTTTTTAATTTTTTATTCTTATTTGATGTGTGTGAGTTTTGTCTCCATGCATGCATGCATGCATGCAGGGCCCACAGAAGCCAGAAGTGGGCTCTAGATCCCTGGAACTGGAGTTACTGAGAGCTGAGAACCAAACCTGGTCCTTTAGAAAAACAGCAAGTGCTCTCACCCACTGGACCATCTCTCCAGCCCAGTATATTAAAATCTAAAACATCCAGATAAAGGGTTTCTTGGAGATGGCAGGGAAGAACTGAGTCAAGCAGCAAACTAAACTCCCCCTTCTTTCTGCATTACAACCATAAGGTGGAGCCAGGGAGTACCAGATCAGGATTGAAGAAGGTAACATACAAGAGTTGGACCATTTGTTTACAGGTACCTTGGGAGAGGAAGAAGAGATAAATGAAAGGATTACAAAGAAACCGGCATTTGTCAGTGCTTGGGGAGTACAGACAGCAGCTACAAGTCAGCTCCAGTTCTCCCTTCTTATCCTGATAACCAGTCTGTCCAACAGAACTAGTCCTGGTACCAATCAGATATTCTGGTTAACATCTGATTACCAGTCTGTCCCAATAGAACTTTCCAGATGGTGCTAACTATGTAGATCTTTTGATGGTGTCTCAAGGTTCTCTAATCTTGGGCTGCTTTGCATGCTACTAGAACCACCTCCTTCTCTACTATAAAGTAGCCAGTTACTTTGTTATATTTATAGGGCCACTCTATTATTTCCAAATTCTGACAATTGTGAATTTTAAAGGCTAACCAAATTGTGGTACTCATAGAACAATAGTTCTGCTGGAACTGCTAATAGTCTAGTTCCAAGTGTGTGAACTCTTAGGCTAATGTTTCCTTTTAACAGTAAAAACAGAAAAAGATTAGTCAACAGAGAAATAAAACAATGAACTGCATGTGCAGAAGCTGGCAAGAAATCACAGAGCAAGAACTCAGCTCCAGTTCCTAATTTTCCCTTACTGATGCCATTTGCCTCAAGGCCTAAGTGCACTTCATGCTATTCACTTCTGACATAAAGCTATAGTCATGCTAAGAAAAGTCTCATTGCTTAAGCTAGTTTAAGTAATTTTGTATATGTTTTTAGGAAATAATCCTTAAGAGCAAAACAAAGGGGGCAGGGATACAAAAATGTGTGTGTGTGTGTGTGTGTGTAATATCACACTGCAAAATTCTGTGAATGTTGCCTTAAAGAGAGAGAACTCAAATTATAGCTATTTTCTCTTGGCATCATAAACTCCCCATTCACTGTCTTATTCTCAGAAGACCTAACAGTGCCTTATACACATTTAACAAATGTTTATTGAATGGACATACAATTCAAAATGAAACTCACTTGATCAAAATAGTACATCTAATTGTAGGGTTCTCAATAGCATTTCATTTCAAATTAAGATGTTTTTTATAATTCTCATTAGCATAATTCTGTCTAAACACACACACAGAGAAATGCTGTTTTCTATTTTTTAAATAGAATACTGAAAACCATGGTGATATGATTTATTCAGATTTTGGGTTAACTCTAGTTAACTAGAGTTAACTCTAGTAGTAGTTATTATTAATAACTCTAGTAGTAGTTATTAAGACTGTTCCAACTATCCCAAGTTTCTTCCTTGGACAGTGGTAAAACTACACTTCTCTGTTTCTTTGAAGTTTTAGAGTTGCATGATCCAAGGCCAATGAACTGGCAGCACTGACTAACATTCTACTTCCAAGTGGAGCCTTGAAGGGCCAATGTACATCTATTCAGCACACCCTTTCTCCTCTCCCACCCTCTGTGGAAGTGTGCCTTGAGATGGGGCCTCTGGCAACCGAGGGCTCCAAGACACCACGCTGCTCCTCACCATACACTCAGTGTGACAGAGATAAGCCTTGGCTGATTTAAGGCACTAGGATATGAAGGTCTTTTGTTACCACAGCTTAATCTACTCTGTCTGATATACCCAGCAAACATCTTTTTCACAAATAGTATATGAAAAGAGCCCTCAAAGTTTCTGAATGGTAATGTTTTGTGTACTAGTGCAAGAGAAATGACTTTTGTATGGGACTGTTGCACTTCTGTACAAACAAACAAACAAAAAACTGGCTGGATGGATTCAGATAAAATTTCTTTTTTTTTAATTAAAAAATTTTAAATTTATTTATTTATGTGTATGAATGTATTGTCTGCATGTAGGTTTGTGCACCCGTGTCGTGCAATGCCTCGGAGGTCAGAAGAGGGCGTCAGATTACCCTGGAACTGGAGTTCTCCTGGAATTGGAGTTACAGATGGTTCTCAGCTGCCATGTGCGTGCTGGGGGTCGTACCCGGGTCCTCTGCAAGAGCAGTCGGCGCTCTTAACTTCTAGGCCATCTCTCCAGCCCCCCCCCCTTTTTTTTTTGGCTCTTTTTGAGACAGGGTCTCCCTGTAGCCCCAGCTGTCCTGGAACTCGCTCTTAGACCAGGCTGGCCTTGAACTCACAAAGATCCGCCTGCCTCTGCCTCCTGAGTGCTAGGATTAAAAGCGTGCACCACCATGCCCAGCTAGGATTCAGGTAAAATTTCAAACCAGCCCCTTACCCTCTCGACTCTTAACCTCGTGACTTCTAAACAGGCTCCAGATTCACCTGGATAAGGGGTTGCTATCCAAACTCTCTCCACTTGTACTCATTTGTATCTTTACGGCTGTGTTCCTCCTACCCAGCACCTAGTGGATCCTTAGCATTCATTCTGTTAAGTAACTGGGTGCCATAATCACACTACTCTTATAAACAAGAACACAGATCCACACACTTGCTAGAAACAATCCCGCACATTAATAAGCACAATTCCAGATTTTTGGCTTGAAATCTCTTGCTCATTCTACTATGTGGCATGTTTTCTATAATTTTTATAACCACACAATTTAGGATTCCACAGCAAAGTCACAGTACAGTGTTTGTTGTAAAAAGAGCATGCCAATCACATGTTTACATTCAATAATTAATTCCTCAATTATTTCCCTAAACCTACTCTAATTTATAAACAGCAAGCATTCTGAGCCCCAGGGGTCATCTGGTCTAACAGGCAGCTTGAAGAAAAACAATGAGGTGTGTGAGCAAGCACGATACTAAAACCTTGACTTTTGGATTGGATTATCTTCATGTACCAAATCCACTAACTTCAAAAATTTTGCTCTCCAGTTCTTTTTTTTTTTTTTTTTTTTTTTTTTTTTTTTTTTTTTTTTTTTTTTTTTTTT
>VZQC01014696.1:2625903-2702114 GCA_009823505.1 Rhizomys pruinosus
CACTTCGTGTTATCTGTTCTTTTTTTTTTTTTTTTTCTTTTCTTTCTATACAACCTTAATATTCTCAGTTAGTTTCACTCTACTGTAATTTGAACACAAAATTGCTTCAAATATTTGGAAATACATATATTGCATCTATATTTCTCTCTCCCTATCTATCCCAAAATAGCAGTGTATTCATTCGCGTTATCTAAGTTTTTACATAAATCCTGACAGGGGGCATAAACATTGACAATTGTAACCAAATCTGTAAATGCTTAAAATTAGGAAAATAAAGTTTTGTTTTCCCCCCAGCCGTGTAATAACCGAAATGCCTTATTAAACTGCTCCCTAAAAGAGGGAGGAGAATCAACATTTATTGCGCACATAGTAACAGTGGCTGCATTTTCTTCAAAAGAGGGCATCTGCCTGTGCATAATCTCTTACCCACGCAGAAGGAACTGACCGTTTCACGGGGGGCGGTGCAGGGGTGGGCGGGGCGAGAGATTCTCATATCTCTTTTGTATCTTTTGGGTTTCCTAAATATCTCAACTACTCGGTAAGTTTCAAAACTCAGACGAAACAATACAATTGGCAACAGTGTTACACTCTCTGACACCGCAAAGTTTCCCCAGCAGCTTCTGTCTCTGGAATATTCGCTGAAACAAATGCCCAAATGCAGAAGTTTCCACCAGTCAAGGCCGACCCTACGAAACTATAATTTCTTATTTTCCACCTATAGGGGTGAGGCCATTACTTTAAACCTTAACAACAGGGTAGGGAGTTTTATTCTTAGGGAGAGTCATGGAGAGCAGCGTCCGCCCGCCACCCGCGCCGCGAGAACTTTGAGGAAGTCCAGGGCAGCCGGGTCGGACCCGGCTTGGGGCCGGCGGAGGAGACGCGAGCCCCGGGTTCGAGTCCCAGCGGCAGCTCCAGGCTTCTCCGCCTGGGCCGCCCCCTCCGAGGGCTGGTCGCCCGGGCAGGCGAGTTCTCGCCGAGCGTGTGGCCGCCGCGGCCCGGGGAGGGTCGCGCGTGTGTGGGGAGCCGGCCTGCCGCGGCCGCCGCGGAGAAAGTCGCACTTACCGGGCCGGGCGGGGCGCGAGGCCTGGGGTCACGGCGGCGCTGGGCGCCCGGCGCTCTGAGAGGGATGCTCGGGCCCTAGCGAGCCCCCAGCCCCTTCCCGGCAGCGTCGCCCCGCGCAGCGGCCGGCCCGGCCGAGCCACTCCTCTCCGTCAGGCGACGCCGGGCCGGCAGTCAAACTTGCCCCGCAGCCCCTGAGGGGCCGAAGGGCGCGCCAGGGAGTGGGGGTCGGGGACTCGCTCTCCTGTCAGTCCCGGTGCGGCGCGAGCGGCGGGCCCGCCCACGGCCGCAGGCCCCGCCCCAGAAGAGCCCCGCCCACACCCAGGCCCCGCCCCTCGCCTCCCGGGAGGCCGCCGCTCCGCCCAGAGCGTGAGGATTGGCAGCTCCTTGCTACTCAGCGGTGGCTGCAGCCTGCGGATGGGGAGAGGAGCTGGGGGAAGTTCTCCCGCTGCGTCCGGGGCGCTCCAGGGTTCGGGGCGGGAACGGGTCGTCAGGCTGGGCGGGGTCTAGCGTGGAGGGGGCGGACTCCACCTTGCTCTGGCTATCGCCGTCCCTGAAACTGGGAGCTGGGGAATTCCTGGTGGTGGAAGATGAGGGAGCCTTCCTTTTGCAGGGCCGGAAGGCGACCGGAAAGAGCTGCCCTCTGTAGTCTCAGCTTGCTTAAGAGGAAAATCAGCAAAAGTTGTTTGTCTCGAGCAGCCCCTGCCACCTTTCCTTCTGCAGTAGTCTGATAATTGTGCTCTGGGTTTGTGTCATTGAAATTATGATCAGCCCTCCTGACTATGCCGTCGTTTTACAATGATGGGATGCTAAGAATCTGGAAAAGTAGCTTCCTTACCTAGTCCTCTAGAAAACGTGTAACTTCCCTATGCTAAATCCTGAGAATTAATAATCTATCCAGCACCTGTACGCAAAGCACTAATCGGTGCACTTCATGTTACCTCATCAATCAGTTTAAACCAACAGCTATGGTTTCTGACCCCGGGGAGCTCAGGCTAGAGGTCTTCCTTCCTTGTCTCAGTAATAGAGGTA
Source organism: Rhizomys pruinosus (assembly GCA_009823505.1). Classification (NCBI taxonomy): domain Eukaryota; kingdom Metazoa; phylum Chordata; class Mammalia; order Rodentia; family Spalacidae; genus Rhizomys; species Rhizomys pruinosus. The sequence continues at coordinate 2,627,995 of VZQC01014696.1, forward strand.
CCCAGTTGCGTTTGTTTCTCAAAGTAATTCGTGTGTTCATTGCATTCAGTGCTTGCCACTCCGACCTGGCTGTGCGTCCTCTACGATGGTTAACTGTGGCTGTTGCCCACAAATGGCATTTGCTCACGAGGTCTTTGGCATATCTCCATAATAAAAACCTAGTGCAATGCAGTGGCCCAGAAGACTGATGCTCAACTGACATAAACCGAATTGTGGTTAACAGCTGGAGTGAGTGGGAGATCTGTTTAGGGATGTTTTGCGAACTCCCACTTGGGGGAACAGAAAAAGCAAGTTTTAAACCATGAAGCACTGGCATGGACTGCTAGTTCAAAGGAAAACAAAATATTTAATACAGTTACAAGCAGGAAAGAGAGATCACAAACTTCTGAAGCTGGCCGAGGTATAAAGAAGACAGGAAGCTACCGCATCTACACACCTAACTCACATCAGTAGCATCGTCTTTAAGTGTCCAGGACAGTTTGTAAACCCAGAGCCTGCAGTTTTGGAATTTGGAGCTATGTTGAGCCTTTGTTCTTTTCGGTGTTAACGTTTGTGCACATTAACAGCCGGTGACATGTTTCTCAGTGTTTCTTCCCACTCATAATTACTTCTCAATTTGATTCTGGAGTTTGAATTCAATAGTTTTCTAATGAGAAAAGCATTGCAACCAAATCAGATTGCAGTTGTGAATCCTAATTTAAGACCTAGGCATTCTAGCATACCATACCTCTTTCTTCTTTTATTGAAGTTTTGTGCATTTCATACATTTCTCTTTTTTATACATTTCTTAGTCAAATTTAGGCCCATTCCCCCTTCCATGCCCCCCACTGCTCCAGAGCTCATGCACTCTGCCATGTATGTCTTGCATCTTTTTCTCAGTCTTTTTTTAAAGTTTTTCAGTGCAGAAGTTTACTGATTTGGGTAGAAGTTTACTGTTTCAGTCAGTTCTTTGAACCAGTCTTTTTTGTTGTTCTTGTTCCCTCCAATTTGTATTGCTCCAAAATATGCATATATACATGCCACACATATACCAAATTATGGTGTCTGAAAATAAACTATAGGTTAGTTCTAAAACATGTTTAGGGATTCACATTTTAACAGTAGAGCTGAGCATACCACACCCTTTTGAACATATTGCTTGTTTTAACCTGAAGTCTATTTCACTTGATTTGCTATTTGGATTTTCAGTCTCTTTGTTCCATCACTTTGGTAGAAGCAATCAAAGCATCTTTTGCCATCTGCCTGGGCCTGTCCCCCTGCCCCCCAACTCTCTGCTAGCTGGACTACCTTCTGTCTGTCATGGGCCAAGCAGTTGCTGATGGTGCCTTTGTAGTTCCCCTATGTGACATGCTGTCAGCTTTTCACACAGCTGGGTCCTTCTTCCTTGTCACTTTTCCAGACTATTCTATGGAAACCTGCGACCCTTCCAGTCCCCCAGGCCCCCGCTTCTCAGGACCTGGCATTTCTGTTTGATTCTCTGCTCTCATTTGAATGCAAACTCCATGAGACAAGAGCTTGGTTTAGATCAACACATCTCAGTGTCCATTCCTGTGTCCATCACAGAGTACATTCCTAATATTTTTTGAATGGATAAATGACCCCACTTAGGAAATATGGCTTCTAGTCCCTTTCGTAAGTGCCAAAGGCTTTCATACAATTTATCTTTTGGAGTCATATGACATAGATATATTAATGAAGTCTGAAATGTAGCCCAATTTTAGTCTATTTAAAACTAGAATTTGAAGAGCCTGGATTTTAAAAACTGCTTCATTCTAGTAACACTGAATAAAAGTTTTTGAAGAAGCAGTTACTCTGAGAAGCTGTGATAAGGTCTTGTAACCCATCCCATAAATGCATCAATAGAATCAAAAAGTAAGGACAGATTAATAAATACTATGAAACTCTGTAGTAGCCCATGGACTAAAACAATATAGCAATGATCAGAAGTGGAATAATTTAATTTGAAATTTTATTGCTGATAACTAACAGGTGGTGTTAATACAGTGTCCTTTGTAAATGCTCAAATAAAGTTAATAGAATCATAAATGTGATGTTAATTATTAGGGTTTAAAAAACAATACTTCAAAATGAAGGCCTCAAAAGCAGCCTCAGAGACTTAGGATTTTTTTTTTTTATCTAGCAATGTATTTGTGTCCATTTTTTGGAGACGAACAGACTCTTGTGAAAACTCTTGTCTCATTAAGATACAGAGTTAATAATGTTAGTATTTTCTGCTCTTTACTTTCTGGTCACAAAAAATGTGAGCAAGCTGCCATCTGCCCCAGCCCCCAGTCATACACTGCTCCCTCCTGCTGCTGTGCCTTCCCCACCATGATGGGCTGCACCAAAATAAATCCTGAGGTAGGGCTGGAGATGCAGCTCAGTGGTAGAGCATTTGCATAGCAGATGCAAGGCCCTGGGTTTGAACTTAGTACTGAAGAAAAGAGACAGAACTATAGAGACTGTGACCAGATTATAACCCTGGAAGAAAAAAATCTCCAGATCAGGATACATACATGTTCCAGTGTCCACAACCAGAATTATCTGCACTTGAAGTTCACCTTGGTTCTCCAGGGTGATTTGTTTTCCCTGTCAACTTGGTCCAAGTAGAAAAAAAAAACTTCCTGGGCACTCTACTATAGATAACCCAACCTGGAGTTTTCAAAATGAACTTTACTAAAACTTACAAAATAAAATGAAATTAACATGGAAAATTAAACAACTCCAGCAACTCGATTCACAGAACAACTTGTCCACACAGTGCTAGGGACATGGGAAGGAATGTGCATTCTCTCACGAACCTATTTCCATTCATCCATCTATAAATAGGTCTTGGCTAAAAGATCACAACTTTCAAATTGGAAAAAAAAATACAGAATAGAAGCCTAACTCTGTTTATTTTTCAGGACCTTACTTAATATGCATTCGTGATTGCCTAGTGCCTTTGAGGCAGCCATACCATGAGTTTGGGTCCCCCACAGTCTACCCATGGTCTGTCTCTCCAGGGCTGTGCCCATTCTGAACCATTTCCAGTGTCTATACCATATTTCTGCTACAATTGGGTCTTTACATATTTTTACCCAATATGGAATACCTTCTTCTCCAAATATTTTCTGGTTATCAAGACAACTTTAGAGTCACCTGCTCCAGCAATCTTTGTCTGGAATTTTCCAAGCTGTGTTCTTCCTATGTGTTTCCATAGGACCCTGGGTACCTCTCGATTGTACTATTTAGTGAGCAATGAATGTGGGCTTACTTGCCTGTCTCTTTGACTTGCTGAGAGTGCCTTCTATAAGAACTCATTAATATTTTATGAATGAATAAGTGAAAACACCCTTGGCCTATAAACTCCTGAGGAACAGCACTTTATTGGAGTAGGACCATCTTCTCCCATGAGCATTACAAAACATACAGCCAGGATCTTTCCTCTAATTTGCCATGTTATACCACCACTTTCATGACTTCTTAGATTTTAAATGCATTATTCCATAAGCTTACTAAGGACAAGGGAGTGAACATGAAGCACTTGTGTTTGTTTTCAGATAAGCATGCAGACATCTCAGTATACTTGTAATATCTAAAGAAAACAATGGCTTCAAGACTAATTGATATTGCTTTCTCATGAGTTAAAAGATGTTCCAGGATATATCTCTGTATTTGATGCATCACTTCCTGAGTGCTCTCTAACAAATAGGAAAGACTCCCTCTGGTTTCTATTTTCTTTTTTTTTTCTTTCTTTCTTTCTTTTTTTTTACTTAATACTGTTTTCCCATGGTTTCTATTTTCATGTTCTCTGAGAGCAAATTTGTAGCCACTATATATGTTTTGACATTTAGGTTTGTGATTGTGTTGATGGTTTGCTTGAAGTGTACTGGTTCAGTGCCATCTACCAAGTGTTGTGATGAAGCCCACAGCAGACACCATGCTGCTCGTTATGGGAAACAAAATCAACAGAAGTGAACCAGAGAGCTGTAAGCCCTGAACTTCTCAGCAATCATTATGCACCCTCTTTCACCTCCATTTTGTTCATCTTTTAAGTGTAAGCACACTGTGGTTTTTTTTTGTTTTTTTTTTTTTTTGTCTTTTCAAGACAGGGTCTCCCTGTAGCCCCAGCTGTCCTGGAACTCACTCTGTAGACCGGGCTGGCCTTGAACTCACAAAGATCCACCTGCCTCTGCCTCCCAAGTGCTAGGATTAAAGGCGTGCGCCACCACGCCCAGCTCACACTGTGTGTTTACATGTGGGTTATGTATTCAGAGACTACACTTAGCACAGAGTTCTTGGAGAAAGACTCTGGCTTCCTAACAAGCAGCTGACCTGAGATACAAAAACAGCAGGGGACCGGAAGGCAGTACACGCATAGATCTGAAGACATTCAGTCCAAAGTCTATGAAATACTAAGGAAAAAGAAAACAAAGGCTTTCACTCGCTGGTTCATCCCCCTAAAAATGCTGTTATGGAGCGTTAGAAAGCCTCTCTTATTGTGGTCTACCTTTTGTGCCTGTTTTTCAATCCGAGCCTGCCTCTGTTAGGTCTGCTACTTTCAGATGGAGCAATTGATGTTTACTTTATAAATAATCGAAGGTTGTTACATTATTCCAGCATCAGGAAGAATGTTTTGATGATGTTTTCCCACTTCTGAATGCACATAAGCTAATAAGATAATGCACTTCATTGTCAAAGTTGTTGCTCAAAGCATGGTTGCTATGGGATGGAAGACTACAGTGGCTGGAAAGTCATTTCAGGACTGTTGTCCCTTCTGAGGGTTCTAAACAGGTGACCAGATAGGCCTGACTCATTTAAGGAAAGCAGCTCCAACAGGTTCTTTCCTGTATAGACTGCTATCTCAGGGCAGCAGGGTTTGTTAAGAAAAACAAGCCCTGCCTTCCAGCTGCAGGCAACTGGTGCCGGGATGCTGTTGGCAAAGCAGACCCTGTTAGGCTGCACGTAAGGACAGCCACTCCTGAGGAGGCCAGATTGGGACCTGGGGTGGCTGCTCAGTTCTAAGCAATCTTAGACCAGATCAAGCCAGGTCTTTCTCTCCGGGGAAGGAATGCACTGTGTGAGTGGCCTGTGGTCTGAGCAACGCTCAGCTCCTTTCCTGGTTCTTTGAGGAGTAGGCAGAACTTCCCCGGTTGGCCCGCTGGCTCTACCTGCTGCTGGCCATCTCTGGTGGGCCTTGTTCTCTGGCTGGCTTTGTTACAGCCTTGCTACAGGAATAGAAGGTATGCAGTGTCCATCCTGTCTCCTGTTGACCTGCTCTGAGGACCACTCTGACTGTCCTATCTGATGAAGTTCCAGCTCACACCCAGAGGACACACACCAGCTTTGAAAACAGCACTGCTTTCCTTTAGCAGTAATCTCCATTTTCTAAAACAGCAAAATGAGTATATTAGGAAGACCAGGAAAGAAGAGAGATAGAGCTAGAGTTAGATGGATGGATGGATAATGTTATAACTCACATATAGTAAAATCTACCCTTTCTAGCATACAGGTATAGAATTTTGACTAGCATGCAGTTGCATAAGAACCAGCATAATCAGACATGGAACATTTATGTGACCCTAAAAATTCCCTTGTGTCCTTTTACTGTCTACCTCCAGCCTCTGGCAACCACAGATCTATTTTCTGTCTCTGTGGTTTAGCCTTTTCCCAAGTGTCGTGGAAATGGAATCATACATACAAGGCCTTCATTAGCATCCTCATTTAACAGACTTATGCTACCAGTTTATCTTGTCTGATATGTTTCTTATTTTCATTGTTTCCTTGATTACTGCCTTTCACTTGAAGATTCACCACCACTAGGAAGTGAAGACTAGGATTTCAACTGTCTACCACAGAATCTCTCAGGTTCACACAGCAGCTTAAGATGAAGTATTTGTTGAATGAACTATAACGTGAATGAGGAGCTTGGAACTTCCCAGGACTCTCTCTACCCCTGATTAAAAAGAGATTGTTCACCTTGTAATATCTGTTAATCTGGGACTAGAGGGGGTTATCTTCCAATAATACAATTAAAAGTAATTAGGATGAGGCAGATTATGAATTTTTTTTTTGCATTCACTTTCTGGATGATTAGATCACCCAGAATAGAACTGGCCTAAAGAGCGAAATGGAAATCATGGCAGTAAGTCTTTCTTAGGACTGTTATGGGCATTAGATGACTTAATGTATGTGAGATGTTTATTGCTGTGGTTTTCAGCCTGGAGCTGTTTTATCCCCCCAGGGACTTACAGCAATGCCTGGAGACATGTTTCGTTTTTGTTGTCAAATGTGGGATGGGGAGAGGATGGTTCCTGGAATCTGCTGATCATCAGAGACAGGACAGTTCTCCATAGCAGAGAATCATCCAGGCTGAAATGTCAATAGTGCCACCAGAAGAAACCCTGGCTTAACACAGTGCCAGGTGCATAGTAAGGGCTACTTTTGTATTTGCTGCTATGCTTTTATAAGTGCTTGTTCCTAACAAATGTTCTCTCACACAGGCCGGGAGTGAAGCTGTGACAATACTGAGGTGAGAGCATCAAGTCTGATGTCAGGCTTTGAAGGTTTGAAGCCCAGCATGAACAGGCCTCAGGAATGTGATTTTTTAGCATGTTTATGAAATTGAGTTAATAACAATAACTCATCAAAGAGTTGTCAGGGGATTGGATATAGTAGTCCACACAAAGCATTCAACATTGCAATAACACATAGTAAATGTTCAATAAACACCATCCGTTGTTGCCGTTTGTTGTTTCTGATGCCAAAAATATCTTTCCACAGAATGTTATGAAGGGATTGGGAGCAGTTTCCACAGGGAAAAATGGAAAATATTGTCCATATAAGTGATATACAAACATTTATTTTACACAATATATAGTTACATAGAATTTAAATTCAAAGAAAACACTAAGGTTGTGTGTGTGTGTGTGTGGTGTGTGTGTGTGTGTGTGTGTGTGTGTAGAAAACACATGTTTTCCTTCAGAAAAATCAAAACTAGAATATTTAGCTATTAGTGCCTTTCACATTTGGTCTCAGGCTGAGTGCCTTCTGTGCTGTCTCAGAAAAAGGACTACTTCCTCCTTCTGACCACTGCGACCCTGGAATACCGCTGCTGAGCAGTGAGCCTTAGGTCTGGATTGATGTCCCATCACCTATGAAGGAAAGATCTTAATTTGAGGGTCACAAGATGAGTGCTGCAGGACCATTCCAAATCCATATCCTGAAAGTTAGCCTGAGGAAAGAGCAAAGTATCTACCTTAAGGGTAAGGGCCCCACCCCTCAGGACCTTCATCCACAGTTCTTCCTGTGGTGTCTCGCTTGCCACCTGGGTTAGGATGCTAACATTCTTTCACAGTGGTTCGCACATTTGTCCCTTAAGAATCTCAAACAAGCTAACCATTGTGGTGCATGCCTTTAATCCCAGCACTCAGGAGGCAGAGGAAGGCAGATCTCATTTGTGAAATTGTGGCCAGCCTGGTCTACAAAGCGAGTTCCAGATCAGCTGGGACTATAGAGGGACCTGTCTCAAAAAAAAAAAAAAAGATAAAAAGACCCTCAAATAATCAGTTCCTTATTAATTTTTTTTTTTTTTTGTGGTTCTTAGCCTCAGCCTTTAACAGCTACGCTATCCGCACAGCCCTATTCCCTATTAATTCTTATCAATCCTACTTTTCAAATCTAGGTAAGAGTGTTCTTTCCCTATACAACTTTTCTGTATTCTAGTTTAGCTTCAAAAACTACAAACATGTGAATACAAATCTTTGAAATGATAGAATAAAAAATAACATGGGGCTCCCAAAGCACAGTATGAAGCAGTTAACAGAATGGCTTACTTATCATTTCACCCTTCCTGGCGGCTTGCTTAGACACAAGCAGGCACTGCTAGGCCTAACCCCAAGATTACACAGTTATCATGGCTAAGAGTCATGTTTGAAACAGTAACCCACACCAACACCAAGCTTGGCTGCTTGGCTGTTCTCTCTTAAAAAAAGCCTAACTATCTTTCGCAATGGAACTTGTATGGCAAGGTAGATTCAGCCCCTGGGAGATGTCACGGTTCCTCCAATGAGCAGTAGTGTCTAGAGAGTGATACTGAAAGCTGAGCTATGCCTGATCCATCAAAAATCTGTTGCAGCTCCTCATCTTCAAACTGACCCTGGATCAGATCCCTGGATTCCTCAGTCATCTCTGGGCATGGGTTGGCTGAACAGAACAATTCAAACTCAAGTAACTTTTTCTAAAGAAACCATAGAGATGGTCAGTGACTCTCAGTTTTAGAAATGACTGAACAGACTGTGTGAAGCTTCCATGAAGAACTTCCAGTCTCTGCCCTTCCTGCACTCTAGTTCAGGTGCCTTTTCTGCTCTTGAATGCACAAGAGATTCTGAATTTAGAAGTGCCTCAGCTGCCGCAAACTCCTCAGGAAACAGGAGCTGTGAGGCATGCTTTGCTACGCTGCCTGGCTCTGGTCACTGATACCTGCCACCATTACTGCAGTTGGCTTCTGCAGAGGCCTCTGGAAGTGGATGTGGATGCTGGAAGAGGAAGTGGAAGCTGAAAGGCCAGGGCCCTAGAACTGATATTTTTTATATTATCTTATCTGTCACCCATGTCATGCAGTGCCTGCAGAGAAGAGGGCTTAAGATCTCCTAGAACTCCACCATGTGGAAACTAAGATTCAAACCTGGGTCTTCTGCAAGAACAGCTAGTGCTTTTAACTACTGAGCCATCCCTTCAGCCCTCTGTGATCTTATCTTTTAAAATATGTTGCTCTTGCTTTCCTGGGTAGAGCACTTCCTTAAATAAAATAGCTTCTCACTTTTTAAACATTCATTTATAGCACACAATGTACAATTATTTAAGTATGTACAATTATTTGAATTTGTGGTGCTGGAGCTGGAACTTCGGCCTTTCAGTTTTGATAAGAAATATAAACACATTAAAGTATTTTGGAACCGGGTTTCAGATATATACCAGAAGACAGGAAAGTTAAACACTAATGAAGCACTGTGATAGTTAATATTGATCATCAACTTGCCAGGATCTAGGATTGATGAGGAGCTGAACTCTTGGGTGTGTCTCTGAAGAATCGTTTAGATTGGTAGCTGAGGTGGAAGAACTCAGTCTAAATGTGGGCATCACAATTCCATGGGTCAGGATTCTAGAGTGCATTAAAAGATCAGCTGAGGGGGCTGGAGAGATGGCCTAGCGGTTAGGAGCGCCGACCGCTCTTACAGAGGACCCGGGTTCGATCCCCAGCACCCACATGGCGGCCGAGAACCGTCTGAGACTCCAGTTCCAGGAGAACTCCAGTTCCAAGGGAATCCGAGACCCTCTTCTGACCTCTGCGGCACTGCACGACACGGGTGCACAGACCTGCATGCAGACAGTACATTCATACACATACAGAAATAAATAAAATTAATAAAAAAAAAAATAAAAAAAAAAAAAAAGATCAGCTGAGAACTGGAATCCATCTTTCTCAGCTTCCTGATTGCAGAAGCCATGTGACCAGCTGCTTCAAACTCCTGGGGTCACGATGGGATGGATTATACGCTAACACTGAAGGCCCAAATAAGCTTGTTTTATCTTAAGTTGCTTTCGCCAGGAATTTTGCTACAGCAATGAGAAAATGAACTACACAACAGCAGCTACTTCTTGTATTCTAGTTTTATTAACCTCTTATTTCCTTGTTGAATCGGGGAGGCTACTGCGAGTGGGTAACTGCAGATCGGTAACCACTGGCTGCTTTAAGATTCTCATTTGCCATCAGGAGCTTTCCAAGCAATGCCTCACTCATTCAGTCCTCGTGCTCTTTATGTGAAAAGTTCAGAAAAGACATCCAGAGCTGTATTGTGGAAGGAAGGTAGAGTTTATGACAGAGTAAAGTGGAGCTCTCTCAAAAGGTGAGATGGGCAATGGCCAAAGAGACCACTGTGCCAGCCTACATTTTCGGTAGGCTTTATGATTTCTAAAGTTTCTAGAACAGACAGCTTCCTCTGAAGAGTACGCCTGATTGAGAGAACCATTTAGATGAACTTTACCCAGACTGTCCTCAAATTTGCTATGTGGCTGCCTCTACTTCCCAAGTGCATGGGCATATATGATTTATGTTGTGTTAAGGATCAAATCCAGGGCTTCTTGAATGCTAGGCAAGCAATCTAACGGATGAGCTACATCAGCTGAATAAACACTTGGAGGAGAAAGAACATGAGAGTATGTCTTTATTCTTTACCAGAAAACATCCAGGTAGAGACTAATTTTATGATCTTTTGCGTAGTTCAAAATACTGTTTTTCCACCCAGGGCTAGAGCTGGAAATAAAGTATTCTGAGACCCCTTTTTTTTGACCAGTAATCAGAGTCCCATGGTTTCAGTTTCTAGTTTTATTGACTTATTGATTTACTTATTTTTATTTTTGTCTTTTTGAGACAGGGTCTTCCTATAGCCCCAGCTGGCCTGGAGCTCCCTGTGTAGACCAGGCTGGCCTTGAACTCAAAGAGATCCATTCACCTGCCTCTGCCTCTTGAGTACTGGGATTGAAGGTGTGCGCCTCCATGCCAGGCTCATTTTCTAGTTTTATAAGCTGCTGATTATGAGGGGAGGGAGTATCTATCCTCAACAACTTTCAAGATTATTAATATCTAATTAGTAAATCTAACATTTGTGAAGTTATTTTAGAAATTGCAAAACATAACTGGCAATGTGAGCCATTACATTGTTATCAACTCTAACATATTTTTATGGGGTCAGATGTCTCCTTTGTTAGAGAGATGGTCATGCTTTTTGTGCTTCTTTGTATGTAATCCTGGCAGCCAAAATCAGGTTCTAAGTAAAATTTGTATTATTATTAAAAAAAATAAATAAATGACTGTGGTGGTGCACACCTTTAGTCCCAGCACTTGGGAGGCAGAGGAATGCAGATCACTGGAGGATTGAGGCCAGTCTGCTCTATAAATTGAATTCCATTATAGTCCAGCTACAGGAAGACCCTGTTTCAAAAAAAAGCAACAATGAAACAGCTGCTTAACAAACTGTGATATATGTTGTAAATGTTATAAATACAATGGCTAAGAACTGTCTTTTTAGCATAAAACTTTCACATATACAATCTATGATATTTTATAATCTGTCACATGATAGGTTGATTAAAAAAAACAACTTGGGGCTGGAGACTCGGCTTAGAGGTTAAGAGCACTTGCTGTCTTTTTTTCTTTTTATTAATTTTATTTATTTCTGTATGTGTATGAATGCACTGCCTGCATGCAAGTCTGTGCACCTGTGTCGTGCAACGCCGTGGAGGTCAGAAGAGGGTGTCGGATTCCCCTGGAACTGGAGTTCTCCTGGAATTGGAGCCTCAGACGGCTCTCAGCCGCCATGTGGGTGCCGGGGATCGAGCCCGGGTCCTCTGCAAGAGCGGTCGGCGCTCTTAACCGCTAGGCCATCTCTCCAGCCCCGCACTTGCTGTCTTTTTAAAGGACCCAGGTTCTAGTCCCACCACCCACATGGAGGCTCTGCTACCCTCTTCTGGCCTTTGTGGGCACTACACACATAGCAGTGAATGTACCAGCAATCAAAGTACTTGTATAAATAAAAATAAATCATCAAAAAAGAAGCAACCTACCATATACAAAATGAAAAGGCAAATGACAGCTTGATGCAAATGTCTGCAACATACATGACAAACTATATACATTTCCAATAGAGAAATAAGCAATTGACAAGAGAAGAAATTTCACTTTCTAGTAAACCTAAGAAATATTCAGAATTATTAGTAGATAAATGCTCATTAAAGCATTTGTATATTTTTTTAAAGTTAGCAAAGCCCAGAATAAGTTTGCCGTGCTGAAGTTTGTGACACACGGCATTTTCTTTTTCTTTTTTTTTTAAGCTTTTTTTTTTAGAATTTAAAAAAATTTTTATTTTATTTATTTATGTGTGTGAATGTATTGTCTGCATGGAGGTTTGTGCACCCGTGTCATGCAATGCCGAGGAGGTCAGAAGAGGGCGTCGGATTCCCCTGAAACTGGAGTTTTCCTGGAATTGGAGTTACAGACGGTTCTCAGCCACCATGTGGGTGCTGGGGATCAAACCCAGGTCTTCTGCAAGAGCAGTCAGCACTCTTAACCGCTAGGCCATCTCTCCAGCCCGACACACGACATTTTCATGTACTATTGGTAGAATGTATATTCACACAAATTTTCTAGGTCATTGGTAGTATGAATTAAGAATTTCAAAAATCTTCATACTTTTTATCTTAGATATTTCATGCTATAATCAGACTCCTAAAGATTTATATATGTGATATCCACATTATGGTGTTAGATATAAAATTTTGTTTTGTTTTGAGACAGGGTCTCCCTGTAACCCCAGCTGGCCTGGAATTCACTCTGTAGAGCCATCTCTCTAGCCCTAGATATAAAATTTTAATTATATAATTAGACTATAGTTAAATGAATTATCACCCATTTATGAACCATTATAAATGAATTCAGGCTTTATTAAAAATAAGTTCTGGGGGGCTGGAGAGATGGCCTAGCGGTTAGGAGCGCCGACCGCTCTTACGGAGGACCCGGGTTCGATCCCCAGCACCCACATGGCGGCCAAGAATCGTCTGAAACTCCAATTCCAGGAGAACTCCAGTTCCAGGGGAATCCGACACCCTCTTCTGACCTCCGCGGCATTGCACTACACGGGTGCACACACCTGCATGCAGACAGTACATTCATACACATACAGAAATAAAAAAAAAAGTTCTGTAGGGGCTGGAGAGATGGCCTAGCGGTTAAGAGCGCCGACCGCTCTTACAGAGGACCCGGGTTTGATCCTCTGTAAGAGGACCCGGGTTTGATCCCCAGCACCCACATGGTGGCCGAGAACCGTCTGAAACTCCAATTCCAGGAGAACTCCAGTTCCAGGGGAATCCGACACCCTCTTCTGACCTCCTCGGCATTGCACAACACAGGTGCACAAACTTGCATGCAGACAGTACATTCATACACATACAGAAATAAATAAAATTAATAAAAAAAGAATATAAAAAATTCTTTAAAAAATAAGTTCTGTAGTGTTTTCACACTTGGGTGACTGCGAGGCAGTGGGTACAGGTAACAGAAGAGTGAAGACTATAGATCTGAAAGGGTCTGTCGCCAAAGGACAGCTAGATGGCCAAGCAGGACCTTAGCAGTTTTAGGTTCTGGGAGCCGAAGCCACTTGTCCAGGATAGCTTTGACACACCTGGGTTGAAGGAGCCTCAGCTGGTGAATTGCCTCCATTGGATTGGCCTGTGACCATGTCTGTGAGGTATTTTCTTTCTTGTTGAGTGATGTGGGAGGGCCCAGCCCACTGTGGGTGGTGTCAGCCCTGGGTAGGTTGTTGTATATTATATAAGAATGCAGGGGGGAACACGGGCCAGGGAAGCAAGCCAGTAAGAAGCGTTCCTCCATGGCTTGTGCCTCAGCTCCTGCCTCTCTCCAGGTTCCTGCCCTGAGTTCCTACCTCGGGCTTGCTAAGTAATGAGATGCAATCTGGGAGTTTGTGAGCCAAATAAACACTTTCCTCCCTAAGTTGGTTTTGGTCAGTGTGGAAAGGAAAGGAAACTAAAGGTTTAACATTTGTTACAACTCTGACCTTTAGTGTGTATAAGTAAAAAAAGTACCTACTTACTCCCCAACCCATGGTCCCTTTCTGTACTCATGCAATATTCTTTTATTTAATTATTATTGTTATTATTATTATTATTATTATTATTATTGAGAAAGAGTCTCCCCTGTAGCCCCAGCTGGCCTGGTACTCAATATGTAGACTATGCTGGTCTCAATCTCACAGAGATCCACCTGCATCTGCCTCCCATGTGCTGAGATTAAAGGCATGGCTGCTTTTGCAGAGGACTGGGGTTCAGTTCCCAGCACCCACATTGTGGCAAACAAGGGTTCTTAACCCTAGTTTCAGGGGATCTGACACTCTTCTGGCCCCTAAGGGTACTGCACACACATGGTGCCCTTAAATACATGTAGCCAAAACACTCATACATGTAAAATAAAAATTAGAAATTAAATTTTCTTTTTTTATTATTGTGTGTATGTGGGCACGTGCATGCCATTGGATAGTGTGAGGCCAAAGGACAACTCTGTGGAGTCCATTTTCTCATTCTACTCAGACATGGGTTCTAGGGGTCAAACTCAGGTCATCAGGCTTTCGCAGTCAACACCTTTATCTGCTGAGACATTTCGCAGCTCCTCAGTAAGAAAACAAAGCAGAGGGTCTGGAGAGACGGCTCAGCGGTTAAGAGCAGCGACTGCTCTTGCAGAGGACCCAGGTTCGATTCCCAGCACCCACATGGCGGCTAAGATCCGTCTTTAACTCCAGTTCCAGGGTATTCTGACACCTTCTGACCTCCGCGGCGTTGCACGATCTGGGTGCACAAACCTACATGCAGACAGTACACTCATACACATTAAAAGAAAAGAAAAGAAAAGAGCCCAAACAAAAGGCCACTAAGTGCTTTTCTAATTCAGAGTTGTTTTTCTCTCCAATTTCTATATTGCTATTGTTCTTTTTTTGGTTTTGAGACAGGGTCTCATGTAGCCCAGGCTGGCCTGGAATTCTCTATGTAGCTGAGGATAACCTCAGAGTCTTGCTTCCACCTCTCGAGTGCTGGGATTGCAGGCATGCACCATCCACTGCCACCAGCTGCTTAATTTTTATCTTCAAAATATAATAAAAAGTCCAATAAATTCACAATCTGACCTGTATATGTTTGCATCTGTGGCATTCCTGTTTTAAATTGAATTACAAGAAATTCTAGTTCTTAAATTTTTAGGGGTTTCTGGTACTTAAAGTGCAGATATATAATGGTATACTTTGTGTATTTAGAAATTCCAGCTGTAAAACACTTTAGTGAATGAATTATGACGGTTGCAAAAAGCAAAACATTTTGACCTATTGTTTTAACTCTTGCCACTAAATCTCAAAAGATACCAAACATGCAATGGATACTTGGAATTTTTCTTTGGCTATGGTTCTGCTAACACTTTGACAGTTAATAACTAAAATTATATTTATAACAACTGGGGCTGGCAGGATGGCTCAGTGGGTAAAGGCACTTGTCATCAAGCCTGCTGGCCTGGGGTCAATCCCCTAGACTCACATGCTGGATGGAGAGAAGGGATTTCTAAAACTTGTCCTCTGATCTCTACATGTATGCCATGTGCACACACATGCACACACACATGTACACACACACAGGCACCCACAATAATTGGATTGGCAATATAAAGGAAAGAGCATAGAAAATAAGATTACTGAAATACTTCAATTTTCTCACCATTTGCTAAGTCAGGGATAGCACAAATGTGTAGCAAGCAAATTCCTGGCTGAGAGACTTTGATCCCCTCTATCCTCAGAGCAGGTGGCCTGTGGTCTGGGATTTGTGATCCTTCTCTTTCTCTCCTGATAGCTACCATCTGGACACTGTTGGAGAGGCTAGATGCAGAGCATATGATCACAGGACAAAGGGCTTTTCAAGAGAATTGTCTTTCAAGTACCCCAAAATAGGATAACCAGCCTGAGTCAGAAATCAGGAATGGAGTGGTGGAAGAGATACATGGACTAGAAGACTTTAATTCTATCAATGAGTGAATCAATGGAATTAAATGAATAGATTATTAAGTTGGCTTAATGAGCAGATCTCTGTATGTTTGTGTTTGTGGGGGGGGAGGGTAGGTGTTCTAGTTTCCTTTCAATTGCTGTGACAAAACCAACTCCGACCAAAACCAACTTGGGGAGGAAAGGGTTTATTCAGTCAACATCTCCCAGGTCACAGTTCATCACTGAGGGAGCCCAACATAGGAATTCTGGGCAGGAACCTGCAGGCAGGAGCTGAAGCACAGGCGGTGGAGGAATGCTGCTTACTGGCTTGCTCCCTGGGCCCATGCTCAGCCTGCTTTCTTGTACAATACAGCACAACCTGCCCAGCGGTGGCACTGCCCACAGTAGGCTGGGCCCTCCCACATCACTCAACAATCAAGAAAATATTCCACAGACCTGGCCTCAGGGCAGGCCAATGGAGGCAATTCCCTAATTGAGGCTCCTTCAACCCAGGTGTGTCAAGTTGACACTAAAGCTATTCGGCAAGGGGGCTGGTGGTGGTAACAGGGTATTCCTAACAGGGATATTTTTCTCTACTCCCCTGCCGCAATGTTTCCTGTCCACCATGAGGTGAGCTACTTTTCTCCAACAGAGGCTTCCATCATGATTTTCACCTCATCATGTTCTAGGCCTAGAAGCACAGGAGCCAAGGGACCATCACTGAAAACACTGAAGGTATTAACCAAAATAGATCTTTCCTTCCTTAAGTTGTTTCACTCAGGGTATGTTGTCACAGCAATAGCGAATCACTAACAAAATCTGGCAGAAATACACTGCAAAGAAAACCATTACATCAATCATTTTTATATGGATCTAAGAACTACTAAGTAAACCAAGGTATTATTGCAAAATTTATGAGGAAAAGAATAGGTAGGAACTTAACTAGTTTCGATAAAATAAAAAATAAAAATCAAAGTGCTTGCTTTTTAATTTTTTTTTTTTTTTTTTTTTTGGTCTTTTCGAGACAGGGTCTCCTTGTAGCCCCAGCTGTCCTGGAACTTGCTTTTTAATTTTTTTAAAGAATACTTGATTACCTTTATTTTATGTGTATGAGTGTATTGCCTGCATTAAGTAGGTGCACCCATGTTGTGCAATGCCTGAGGTCAGAAGAGGGTATTGGGTCCCCTGTAATGGACAGTTGTTAGCTGCCATGTAGGTACCGGGAATGGAACAGGGTCCTCTGCAAGGGCAACCAATGCTTTTAATTGCTGAGGCATCTCAGCCCCTGGGGATATTGTTTTTTAAAGAAAGTTGATGAAGGACTTACTGAATTAATGGTGTTATTGTATGAAGTAACAGAAAGGTGGGTACTCAACCAACAATCACAGTTGCTTATAGGCACAAGAGTAACAAGTCCCATTCTACTGCTTGTATACACTACAGTAAAGCAGAACATAAAATTTTCATGAGCCTTTAGCTTATGCTTAGTCTAGATAACAGAATCCAGCATAGCATCTGGCATTTATTTAAGAGGGGTCAACAATCATTTAATAAGTGAACGAATGAATGATGAGTATAAACCTGGACACTGGGGCAGTTAGGAGCACCAACTGCTCTTGCAGAGGACCTGGGTTCCATTCCCAGCAACCACATGGTGGCTGAGAACCGTCTTTAACTCTAGTTCCAGGGGAATCTGGCACCCTCTTCTGACCTCCTCGGCATTGCACGACCCGGGTGCACAAACCTACATGCAGACAGTGCATTCATACACATTAAAAAAAAAACCTGGACGCTAATGACATTCTTTTCTTTCTGGTTAGTATGCTGTGATGTTCTATTTAGGCTTACACATATGTAAACATGAGCAAGCAGCTTCATATTTGGATGGGAACAGACTCCCTTTGCTTCTTGAGATCATTCGTTTATCTTTCTTGCTTACAAGATAGTTGGAAAGTTCTTATGGAGGACAGTTTTATTATGCAAAGTGATTCAAATGAAGAAGTATCAGTTTAGGGTAACTTAAAAAAAAAATCTTACCCAAACGGAAGTGAGTGTGAGGTGAATTGCCTGAACTTACAGCACAGCAGAGATGAAACTTGAAGCAGGAAGCGACCTAGCATCAACGTACTGAGAACACATTTGTATCATGTGACGAGACATGACAGAGACCGCTCTCTTGAAATTATTTGTGGCACTAGTGATTACATTAATTTTAGTTTTGCCAGAATATTTCAAGACACCAAAAGGTAAGTATATGATTGTAATCTAGCTCTCTTTTCTTATTTTAAAAAAATTGCCAGGGAATAGTTACAGAAAAGATCTGTTTGGCTATATGCAACCGGAGCTGAGGAAAGTTCAGTGTCTAAAAAACTAGTCAAGCAAAATGAGACCACAGTTTTAGTTGACTGTTGCATAGCATGGTAACCTTATTCATAGGACTTAGTGATTGTTACTATTAAAAATGAAGAGAAATGTTTTAAATCTGCAATCTAATTTTTAAGCATGGAGTTTATGGTAATGTGGTCACATGATTTTGATCTTTGAAACAGTTTCCTTCCTTTGAAACAGTCATAGCATGCTTTGACATTCTGGACTTATTTAATAAAGGAAATGGTATTTATTTAGGTTAAATGATAGAATTCCTTCTGATACTAATTGATACAAATACTTTATTTCTGCTTTTGGAAAAACTAAGAGTAATTAGATATTTTCAATATACAACAAAGATAAGATGCACATAAATATAAGCAGGTGGGTGTATTTGTGACTAGTGAAAATGAAGCAAATTAACTCAGAACTTCAGAGAATTGTTGTATAAGTGGTGAAACTTTAGGTTAAAATGGGTAATTTTTTGTTGTTGCTGTCTTTTTGAGACAGGATCTTGCTGGCCTGGAACTCGATATGTAGACCAGGCTGGCCTCGAACTCAGAGAAATCCTCCTACCTCTGCCCAAATGCTGGGATTAAAGGCATGTGCCACTGCATCCAGTTTAAAACTGCTAAATTTAAGGCAGGTAAATTTAAACTATTTTTACATGTTATGTATTATTAAAAAAGTGGAAACCATGTTAATGTGACTGTTTGGATGTTAATTGTATTGTTTAGCATTTAATAAGAAAAAGAAAATACTATGTTCTATTATTAAATATAAATTATATGAATTTATTGAAATCAGAGAAAAAGTTAAATTTTCTAAATTGCTCAATGAATATTTATTATTGCATATATGTAAAGTTAAGTAGTCAGATAAAAATATTTTTGCTAATTATATTTGCTGACATATTGCAATGATTATTTAATGTTGCATATTAAATGATGTTAAGTAGCCAGATAAAAATATTTTTGCTCTATAAGCACTGTAACAGCAGTTTTACGAATGATAGACTTTAAAAAATTATTTTTCTTTGCTCTTATTATGTTACTCAGATTAAGCAACTGTAGCATATATTTTTAATGCTTGTTTTCACTGGGTGAAAAATGTGTTATAGGGGGCTGGAGAGATGGCCTAGCGGTTAAGAGTGCTGACTGCTCTTGCAGAGGACACAGGTTCGATTCCCAGCACCCACATGGCAGCTGAGAGCCATCTTTAACTCCAGTTCCAGGGGAATCCAACACCCTATTCTGACCTCCGTGGCATTGCATGACACGGGTATACAAACCTACATGCAGACAGTACATTCATACACATATGAAAATAAATAAAATTTTAAAAAAAGAAAATGTGTTATAAAGAAAATAGACTTCCAAAAAAAAAAAAAAAATAAAATAGAATAAAAAAAACCAAATTTTAAAAAAATTTGATATAAGAAATAAAAAAATTAATNAGACTTCCAAAAAAAAAAAAAAAAAGAAAATAGACTAAAGAAAACCTATTTTTAAAATATTTTGATCTGAGTAATAACAAATTTAGTAGTTACCTAAGCTAGAGGATCTCTGTATATATATCTGTCACTAAAAAAACTATGGTGAATTTAATGAATATCAGGCAATTGGCCCACATAACATTGAGTGAAGTATTTGCTAGTTTGCTTAGTGTTTTATCAGAGCTGGTAGTTCTAAGAGCATGTGACTATGTTGGGGTGGGAGAAGATAGGTCATTGTTTTTTTAGCTCTTGCTTCTGAGTGTAACACGGAGTTCACAGGGAGTGGCTTGACAGCTGCTGTTCAGCCAGAGCTGTAGTGGGCTCTTGTATTTGTAGGCAAAAGAGTTTTTATAAGATTCCCCAATAGCCAAAGTTCCTTGGCCTAATGGTGATGAGTTGGTTCTTCTTCATCTTGGCCCAGACCTTTTGTGATTTTTGTTCTCATAACTGATCCTATCAGGTTCTACAGCTACTTCTGCCTTCCCAGACTGGAAAGAATTGCTTTTGTTACTCTGGTCTGAGGATGATAGACAATTCTTCAGGCTCTGAAATAATGGATTTATTTGGGTATTTTATTTTATTTTATTGATTTTATTTTATTTATTTTTTGTCTTTTTGAGACAGGGTCTCCCTATAGCCCCAGCTGGCCTGGAACTCACTCTGTAGACCAGGCTGGCCTTCAACTCACAGAGATCCGCCTGCCTCTGCCTCCCAAGTGCTAGGATTAAAGGCATGTGCCACCACACTGGCTTGAAAACTACCTTCTATGGATTATTGTTTAGTAAGAAGGAACGTTGCTCAAACCCCCATATACCAAAAGTTGTTTATTGGGTAAAATGTTTTACACAGCCATAACGGTGCTTTATATTTCATAATGGTGTATGGGCCATCAGGAACATGTTGCTAAAACCTCCCTAAAAGTAGCCTTATATGGATTAATCTAAGGACATTAGAATGCAGTTATTTTGTTTTTTATTTATTTTTATAGTTATTTATTTATTTATTTTTTGGTCTTTTTGAGACAGGGTCTCCCTGTAGCCCCAGCTGTCCTGGAACTCGCCCTGTAGACCAGGATAGCCTTGAACTCACAAAGATCCGCCTGCCTCTGCCTCCCAAGTGCTAGGATTAAAGGCGTGTGCCACCACGCCCGGCTATTTTGTTTTTTAATATTAGTTTTAATCCCAGTGTTTCCAACACTAGCTATCTTATGAAATGATTTGGATGGTTGAGCTATGTATTGCTAAAACAGTATCTGATAAAATTCTTTAGATGATACATTGTTTTCAAATTGTAAAAATGAATCTTGAGATGGTCATGGCTTATGGTCGGATACTTGTGTCTTTTCCCTCCTCCTCCTCTTCATCGTCGTTCTCCTCCTCTTCCTCCTCCTCCTCCTCTTCCTCCTCCTCCTCCTCCTCCTCCTCCTCCTCCTCCTCCTCCTCCTTCTCGATAGGATCTTCCTGTGGCCCCATCTGGCCTAGAGCTTACTATATAGACCAGGCTGGCCTGGATCTCACAGATATCCACCTGGCTTCCAAGGGTTGGGATTAAAGGTGTATACCACCATGCCCAACTGTATTGTTCTATTCACTCTAATGTCTAAGATAATGATTTTATTTATAAATTATTCACCAGTATTTTGTCTTTAACATGTTAAATGAATTCAGAAAGAATCTTAAGGGAGAAAAAAATGTATTAATGAGGTTTAATAAAATCAATTTCAAAATAATATGCCCTCTGAAATATATTAAGAATATTTAAAAAAAAAAAGAGAATGTTTCAACATCTTTGAATAATCATTAGTAGAACAGCTAAACTATCCAAATTCTGCACTGTTAGCTATTTAGTCCAGTTTTAAGGAGAATTTCTTAAATACTGCTTTTATTTTAATAACTTTGCATTGGGCACTTGATGGCAAGCTCACCTGTTCTCCCGCAGCATTTTCAAGCTTCTAGTAGTTTAAAAGGCAGTTCAGACTTAGCAATTAATGTAATAGTCGATCCTTATGTTGTATATAGTGAATAAAGATATAGACGGGGATGAGTGTATTTTGGCTGACTTTCTTACAATTGAAGAAGCAAGGTTGGTCCCCACTAAAGCTTCACCAATTGCTTCTGTTGGACTTAGTGTTTAAGAGGGACCGTTGGTTAAACCTTATAGGAATCCCAATGATCTTTGATTTATTCTTTCATTATCACTAGTGTCTTTCTCTGCTAGGAACAGAGGTCTACAAAAAGGAAAGGCAAGTCTCTCTTTTTTTTTTTAATTTATTATTTTTTATGTGTATGAGTGTACTGTCTGCATGTAGGTTGGTGCACCGTGTCAGTACAGTGCCGCGGAGGTCAGAAGAGGGTGTCAGAGTCCCCTGGAACTGGAGTTAAAGACGGTTCTCAGCCGCCATGTGGGTGCTGGGAATGGAACCCAGGTCCTCTGCAAGAGCAGTCATTGCTCTTAACCATAGCTGAGCCATCTCTCCAGCCCTGCAATTCTCTCTTAAAGAATTTTCAGCCATGAGGAGGACTGGTCAATTAAGTACAGCACAGTAAATAATAAAATATACATGTAAAAAGGGTGTTATGAGAACAGAAATGTTGCTTCCAGGCCTGTGCTGAAAGGGCTTCATTTGCCAAGAGAAATAATAGCTTGGCAGACTTCAAACAGCCACCTGCTATTCCTCCTACAGAGACACTCTTTAAGAGAATCAATGATTCTTCCTCATTTTCCAATAAAGTGTCCTCATTGATATCTCAGAAATTCCTGAAGTTACAGAATGCTCTCCCAGAGATCTGCAGCCCTGTAGGACAGGAACGGCGCAGATGAAAACACCTTACATCTCATTTCATCCAGCTGTTTTGATGGTGCTTACTTTTAAGAGCCAAACTCACATAAAATAAGTTTACTAGCTTCATGTTCCCTTCCATTTCATATGTCCTGACGGAAATGGGAGTACAATGGACAGCAAACTGAAGAAAGAAAAGGCCCCTTACTTGCAAATTATAGGACAAATCCCAAACTCCCCAACATGTGTTCATTTTATTTATACCTCAAATATAAAGACTGAAGGTGACTGCAACAAATAAAATGTTATCCTTGCTCTCCAAATGGGAACTTTATTTTTCTTATTGATTGCTTCATAAATATTTAATCGGTGATCCCCAATAAGGCTGAAGCCCTATCCTATGACTATCTAAATTTGGAGGAGGTGAGGAGGTCTCACCATGTGGCCCAGGCTGTTCTCAAACACTTAGGCTTGAGTGATTCTCTGCCTCAGTCTACCAAGTGATGGGATGATAGGCGTTCACCACTGCACCTGGTGTATATATATATGTATATGTATATATATACATATATATATGTATATGTATATATATACATATATATTATATATATGTATATATATATTGTTCCTTTTGAGACAGTCTCCTATAGCTTCATCTGGCCTTGAACTTGCTATATAGGCCATGCTGACCCCAAACTCACAGAGATCCACCTGCCTCTGCCTCTCTTAGGATGCTTCTAGCTGTTTGTCTCATTGTGTGTGGGTAGGGTGGCATGCACAAAGACACTTGTACACCCATGTTTATTGATGCACTACTCATGCGAATCATCGTACCTCACTTACATCCCCACCCTCCCCACTGTTCCTCCTCTGCTCCCTCACTGTCTCCCCCCGTCTCACATACACACACACACACACACACACACACACATTAAATCTAGATTCTGTATGTGAGTGAAGAAGTACTGTTGTATTGTCTTCTCTCCTTAGCGTCTCTTGTTCCCCTGTCCCCTCTCCCTGTAGACTCAGTCTCTCCCATTGCAGCTTTGACTCTACTTCTATGTCCTATACATTTACATATTTAAGTCTAGATTCCACATAAGAGAGAAAACACAATATGTTTTCTTGAGGTTGGGTTCTTTTTCTTAACATGATTTCTAGTGCCATCCATTTTCTAGTCAGTGATATAATTCCCTTCTTTTTTAATAGCCGAAGAGAACTTTATTGTGTTTTCCTATCATATTTTATTTATCCATTTTTCTGCTGATGGGTATCTAGACATCTAGGTTACATATCTTGGCTCTTATGACTAGTGTGTCAATAAACATGGATGTATAAGTATTTTGTACATGCTGACTTAGATTCCTTTGTGTATATTCCTAGAAGTGTTACAGCTGGTTCTATTTTTAGGTGTGTTTTTCTTTTAAGACACTATTTTTTTTTTTTTTTTGTCTTTTTGAGACAGGGTCTCTCTGTAGCCCCAGATGGCCTGGAACTCTCTGTAGACCAGGCTGGCCTTGAACTCACAGAGATCCACCTTCCTCTGCCTCCTGAGTGCTAGGATTAAAGGCATGCACCACCACCCCTGGCTTAAAGGTGGATCTTAGCTGCCATGTGGGTGCTGGGAATCACCCAAATCCTCTGGAAGAGCAGTTGGAGTTCTTACGCTGAGCCATCTTTCCAGACCCCGTGGGTTTTGTGTGTGTGTGTGTGTGTGTGTGTGTGTGTGTGTGTGCAAGTGTGTCATGGTGCATATGTGTAGGTCAGAGGACAACCTTGAGAATCACTCCTTGTGGGGTACTGAATATGAAATATCCCCAATAGGCTCACATATTCACCAGTTGGCGCACCATTTGGGAGGTCACAGGCCCTTTGGGAGGTATGCTTTGCTGGAGTAAATATGTCACTGGGCATGGGCTTCGACAGTTTATGGCCTGGCCCCATTTTCCAGTTGTGCTCCCTGCTTTGTATTTGCCATTAAAGATGTGAGGTCTCAGCTTTTGTGTCCTGCTACCATGGGTGCCTCCTGCCATGCCCTCCACCCTGCCACCCTCCCCCATAATGAACCCTTTTTTTTCCTTGGTCTTTTCGAGACAGGGTCTCCCTGTAGCCCCAGCTGTCCTGGAACTGGCTATGTAGACCAGGCTGGCCTTGAACTCACAGAGATCACCTACCTTTGCCTCCTGAGTGCTGGGATTAAAGGTGTGCATCCAAGTCCAGCCCAAGATGAAGTCTTAACCAACCCTCTGGAACAATAAGCCCAAATAAACTCTTCCCCTGTGAGTTGCTGTGGACACTCCTCACCTTTTCCCTTGCACACGGGAGCTCTCTTATTGTTTTGCTCCTGTGTGGCTTGTCCAGGCTGGCTGTCCCATGATGCCACTATGCAAATAAGTATGAGTGTTCTGAAAAAAAATAAAAGCAAGTCAAGTTCCCAGGAATTTTTCTGTCTCTGCTTTCCATCTCACCAGGAGTGCTGGGATTATAAGCAAGGGCCAGTGGGTTGAGCTTTTCCATGGCTTCTGGGGATCCCAGCTGAGGTCAGCAGCCTTGCTTGCCAAGTACTTTACCTACTGACCTCTTCTCTGTTCTTATTTTTAGTCTAGTTTTTTTTTTTTAATCTTTTTTGAGACAGGGTCTCCCTGTAGCCCCAGCTGTCCTGGAACTCACTCTGTAGACCAGGCTGTCCTTGACCTCACAGAGATCCACCTGCCTCTGCCTCCTGAGTGCTGGGATTAGGTGTGTGCCACCACACTTGACTTGCTTTTATTTTTTTTCAGAACACTCATACTTATTTGCATAATGGCATCACCCGTTTCCATTCCTACTGGCAGTGGATAGGGGCTCCTCTTTACCTCCTCAGTAGCATTTGTTGCTGTTTGTTCTCTTGATAACAAGCCATTCTGACTGGGGTGAGAGGGAATCTCAGCATAGTTGGATTTGTAATTCCTGGTTCCTAAGGAAGTCGAGTATTTTGAGGAATGTTTATTGACCATTTGATACTCTTCCTGTGAGAACTATCTGTTCAATACCTTTACTCATTTAGTGTTTGGATGAGTTGTGAATGTGGTGTGTGTGTGTGTGTGTGTGTGTGTATGTGTGTGTGTGTGTGTGTGTGTGCTGTGTGTGTGTTTAGTTGTGATGGCTGATCTTAGTAGTCAACTTGATGCACCTGGGAAGAATACACCTCAGTTAAGGACTTTCCTCCATCAGATTGGCCTCTGACCATGTCTGGGAGTGGGGTGCACATTTTCCTGATTGCTACTTGGTGTAAGAGGGCCCAGCCCACGGTGGACATTGCCATGCCTGGGCAGGAGGGCCCGGGTTGTATAACAAAGATAGAGGAATGTGAGCCTGGGATTGGAGCAGTGTTCCAGTGTGGTCTCTGCTTCAGTTTCTGCCTCAAGGTTCCTGCCTTGAGTTCCTACCCCAGCTTCCCTCAGTGATGGACTGTTACCTGAAGTTTCAGCTAAAACAAACTCTTTTATCCCCAAGTTGCTTTGGGTCATGATTTTATCACAGCAATAGAAAAGCAAACAAGGACATTAGTGTTCTGAGTTCTTTATAGATTCTATATATTTATCCCCATCAGGTGTATAGTTGACAAAGATTTTCTCTTATCTCTAGGCTGTTTCTTCATTCTGCTGATTGTTTCCTTTGTTGTGCAGGAACTTTTCAACTTTATGAAATCCAAGATCAGGGAGCCAGCATAGCGAGTTCTGGTAGGAGGCTTCTCTGGGTTGTAGACTGCTTGCTTCTCCTACATTTCCATGGGGGAGAAAGAGGGCAAGTTAGCTCTCTGGCCTTTTTCTTTAAGGTACAAATCCTTCTCATTAGAACTCTACCTTCATGACTTTATTACCTCCTTTGGGCTGTACCTCCAAATACTATCATTTTGGGACTAGCATGCAACATATGAATTTTAGGGGATACAAATAGTCTATTGGGCTGGGTATATTTAATTTTATAGGAGGTGCCAAATATTTTTCCAAAATGATTATACCAGCAATGTTATTCATATCAGAAAACTCTTTACAGGGTTTTCATTTAATATCCTGGAACTGGACTTAGAATATGTATAATCTGAAATTATGTTTCTTACAAAGTTTCCTGACAATTTGTTAACAGGAGAATAATCAAGATATTAGGGAAATAAGATAACCTAGAGTAGTTTCTAGAACTAATATCTGGCAAGCAATGCCCAAACTGGAAGACAGGAGGGGATGGTGGATACCCTGGAACTAGAGTTACAGATGGTAGGTGTTGAGATTTGAACTCAGGTCTTATGCAAATACAGCCAATGCTCTTAACTACTCAGCTATCTCTCTGCACCCCCCCCAACCTCAGGAGTTGTTTTTATGTTCCTCTTTTTTTGGAAATTTGGACTGTTTCTAGTTCTTGGCTATTATAAATTTTATTTTTTTTAATTTTTTAATTAAAAAATGTATTTATTTATTTTTATTTTTTTATCAAATCTAGACCCATGCCCCCCCATTCCCCCACCTGACCAGAGCTCATGCATTCTGCCAAACATGCTTTTCATCTCTTTCTCAGTCTTTCTCAATATTCTCCATGAGGAAGTTGACTGTATTGAGCAGAAGTTCACTGTTTCAGTTAGTTCTTCGATGCAGTCCTTTCTGTTGTTTTTGTTGTTGTTTGCAATATGCATCACTCCCAGCTGCTTTGGACAAAAGCTCAAGGGGCCCTGCATAAGAAATACAACTAGGTAATTGGCACTAGCATCCGCAGATGAGGGATACCATTCGTTGTTTGTTTTTCTGGGAATGTGTTACTTCACTCAGCATGATGTCTTCTAGCTCCAGCCATTTTCCTGCAAAGCTCATGATGTCATCTTTCTTTACTGCTGCATAGAACTCCATTGTGTAGATGTACCACATTTTCTCTATTCACTCATCAGTTGAGGGGCATTTGGGTTGGTTCCAGCTCCTTGCTATTGTGAAGAGAGCTGAAATAAACATGGCCATGCATGTATCTCTGTGGTGGGGTGAGTCTTGAGGGTACATGCCCAGGAGTGGTATGGCTGGGTCGGGTGGCAAGTTCATTCCAAGTCTTCCAAGGGTTCTCCACACTGCTTTCCATAGTGGCTGTACGAGTTTACATTCCCACCAGCAGTGGATGAGTGTTCCCCTTTCCCCACAACCTCTCCAGCACTTGGTATCATTTGTTTTCTTGATCCTAGCCAGTCTTACTGGAGTAAGATGATATCTTAAAGTGGTTTTGATTTGCATTTCCTTAATGATTAGTGATGTTGAGCAGTTCTTGAGGTGTTTCTCAGACATCTCTAATTCCTCGCTTGTGAAGTCTCTGTTCAGTTCTTTGCTCCATCTATTGAGCGGGTCGTTTGTTTTCTTTTTTCTTTGTTTTTTGAGTAGTTTATATATTCTGGAAATCAATGCTTTGTCAGATGTATCTGCAGTGAAGGTTTCCTCCCACTCTGTGGGATTTCTCTTCACTTCCTTGATTGTTTCTTTTGATGTACAGAAGCTTTTGAGTTTGATGAGGTCCCATTTGTCAATTGTCGACCTTAATTCTTGTGCAGCTGCTGTCTGATTTAGGAAGTCTTTTCCTACGCCTATGTCTTGTAGTCTGCTGCCAACTTTTTCTTCTATCACCTTCAGAGTTTGGGGTTTCACGTTGAGGTCTTTAATCCATCTGGAGTTGACTTTTGTACAGGGTGAGAGGTAGGGGTTTAATTTCATTCTTCTACAAGTGGTGATCCAGTTTTGCCAACACCACTTGCTGAAGATGCTGTCTTTTCTCCATTGTGGTTTCTTGGCCCCCTTGTCAAATATGAGATGGCTGAAATTGTATGTGCTCAGATTTGGATCTTCGGTTTTGTTCCATTGGTCAACAGGTCTGTTTTTGTGCCAGTACCAGGCTGTTTTTATGACTATAGCCCTGTAGTATAGTTTAAAATCTGGTATAGAGATCCCTCCTGTGTAGCTCTTTTCACTCAGGATTGATTTGGCTATTCGGGGTCTTTTGTTTCTCCAAATGAATTTAAGAACTTTTGTTTCCAAGCCTGTGAAGAAACTCTTGGGGATTTTGATTGGGATTGCATTAAATCTATACAAGAGTTTTGGTAAAATGGACATTTTTACAATGTTAATTTTCCCAATCCATGAGCATGGGAGGTTTTTCCATCTTCTGAGGTCTTCTTCAATTTCTTTCTTTAAGGGTTTAAAATTTTTGTTGTAGAGGTCTTTGGTGTCTTTGGTTAGGTTTGTTCCTAGGTATCTTATTGTTTTTGAGGCTATTGTGAGTGGGAAGGTCTCTTTGAATTCTTTCTCCAGTTGCTTGTTCTTGGTGTAAAGAAAGGCCATTGATTTTCTAAGGTTAATTTTGTATCCTGCCACTTTGCTGAAGCTGTTAATCGTTTCTAGGAGTTTTCTGGTGGAGTTTTTTGCATCTCTTAAGTAAACAATCATATCATCAGCAAATAGGGATAGTTTGACTTCCTCTTTTCCAATTAGTACTCCTTTAATATCCTTTTCTTGCCTTATTGCTCTAGCAAGTGTTTCAAGCACTATATTGAAGAGGAGTGGTGATAGGGGGCAGCCTTGCCGAGTTCCTACCTTTAAAGGGAATGTTTCCGTCATTTCCCCATTTAGGATGATATTGGCTGTGGGTTTCCTGTATATGGCTTTGATTACATTGAGGAATGATCCCTCCAATCCAATTCCTTCTAGGACTTTAAGCATGAAGGGATGCTGGATTTTGTCAAAGGCTTTTTCAGCATCAATTGAGATGATGGTGTGGTTTTTGTCTTTGATTCCGTTTATGTGTTTGATGATGTTTATTGATTTTCGTATGTTGAACCATCCCTGCATCTCTGGTATGAATCCAACTTGGTCATGATGGATGATCTTCTTGATGTGGGTCTGTATGCGATTTGCCAGTATTCTGTTTAGAATTTTGGCATCTGTGTTCATGAGGGAGATGGGTCTATAATTCTCCTTTTTAGTTGGATCTTTGCCTGGTTTTGGTAATAGAGTGATGTTGGCTTCATAGAAGGAATTTGGGAGAATTCCCTCTGATTGTATACTTCTAAACAGTTTCAGAAATAATGGTTGTAGGTCTTTTTGAAATGTTTTATAGAATTCTGCTGTGAAACCGTCTGGGCCTGGGCTTTTTTTAGTTGGGAGGCTTCTTACTACATCCTCTATTTCTTCATATGTTATGGGTCTGTTTAAGCTGCTGGTCTCCTCTTGGCCAAGCTTTGGTGATTCCCAAGATTTCAGATATTCATCCATTTCTTCTAGATTTTCAAACTTGGTAGAATATAGGTTCTTGTAATATTCCCATATAATTTTCTTGATCTTTTCCTTGTCCGTTGTGATATTTCCCTTTTCATCACAGATTGTATTGATTTGGAGTTGTTCCTTCTTTCTTTTTGTTAACTGGGCTAGAGGTCTGTCTATCTTGTTTATTCTTTCAAAGAACCAACTTTTGGCTTCATTGATTTTTTGTATTGTTTTCTTTGTTTCTATTTCATTGATTTCTGCTCTGATTTTTGTTATTTCTTCCTGTCTGTTGCGTTTAGGGTTCATCTGTTGTTGCCTCTCAAGTGCTTTTAGCTGTAGTGTTAGATCATTCACTTGTGCTCTTTCTGTTTTTCTAATGTAGGCACCCAGGGCTATAAATTTCCCTCTTAGGACTGCTTTTAAGGTATCCCATAAGTTTTGTTGTGTTGTATTGTCATTGTCATTCAGTTCCAGGAATGTTTTTATTTCTTTCTTTATCTCTTCCTTGACCCATTCATTATTCAAGAGTGTGTTGTTTAGTCTCCATGTGTTCTTGTAGGCAGGAGGGCTTGTCCTGGTGTTGATGTTGAGCTTCATTGCACTGTGGTCTGACAGGATGCATGAAATTATTTCAATCTTTTTGTATTTGTAGAGGTTTCTTCTGTGTCCCAGGATGTGGTCGATTTTGGAGAATGTTCCGTGGGGTGCTGAGTAGAAAGTGTATTCTCTGGTATTAGGATGGAATGTTCGGTAGAGGTCTATGAGGTCCATTTGGTGTATCATATCGTTCAGTTCAGATGTCTCTCTGTTTATTTTTTGTCCTGTTGACCTATCCAAAGGACTCAGTGGGGTATTGAAATCTCCCACTATGAGTGTGCTGGGGTTAGTCTGTGACTTGTGGTCCTGGAGAATTGTCTTTATAAAGTTTGGTGCACCAGAATTTGGGGCATATATATTCATAATTGTGAAATCTTCTTGGTGGATTGTTCCTTTGATGAAAATGTAATGGCCTTCTTTGTCTCTTCTGATTTCTTTTACTTTGAAGTCTATTTTATCCGATATTAAAATAGCAACACCTGCTTTCTTTTTGGTACCATTTGCTTGGAATATTTTTTTCCATCCCTTCACTTTAAGGTGGTGCCTGTCCTTGAAGGTAAGATGTGTTTCTTGCAGACAGCATATCGATGGATTCTGTTTCCTAATCCAGTCTCCCAGTCTATGTCTTTTGATTGGGGAATTTAGTCCATTAATATTTAAGGTTATGACTGATAGGTTTGTGTTGCTTCCTTTTGCCTTATTATCCATCTGCGGTTTTGATTTAGGTTTCTACTTCTGCAGTTATGCTTTTATTGATTTCTCCTTCTAGTTGCCTGGGGTTGGTTGCTCCTTTCTTCTGTTCTTTGGATTGCTTCAAGTATTCTCTGAAGGGTTGGTTTTCCGGACATGTATTCTTTCAAGTTGTTTATGTCATGGAAGATTTTCCTCTCTCCTTCCACTATGATTGACATTTTTGCTGGGTATAGTAACCTGGGCTGGCATCCATTGTCCCTCAACACTGGGAATGCTTTGCTCCAGGTTCTTCTTGCCTTCATCGTTTGCTGTGAGAAGTCCGTTGTTATTCTGATAGGTTTCCCCTTATAGGTCACTTGTTGTTTTTCTCTTGTCGCTTTAAGAATTTTCTCTTTGTTTTGGGTGTCCAGCATTTTAACTATGATGTGGCGTGGAGAATTTCTTTTCTGATCTTGTCTGTTTGGAGTTCTATGTGCTTCTTGTATTGGTATTGGTTTGTCCTTTTTTAGTTTGGGGAAGTTTTCATCTATTATTCTGTTGAAGATCTGATCAATACCTTTCTCTTGGGATTCTTCTCCTTCCTCTATTCCTATGATGCGGAGGTTTGATCTTTTCATAGTGTCCCACAGCTCTTGGTTGTTCCACTTTTGTTTATTTTTAAATTTTTCATAATCTTTCCTTGAGGTTTTTAGTTGTTCTGTGTTATCTTCCAGGTCTGATATTCTTTGTTCTGCTTCCTCCATTCTGCTTCTGAGGCTTTTTGCATTCCTTTCCTCTTGATTGGATGAGTGTTTGATTTCCTTTTTCATTTCCTCTCCTGATTTCTTTAGTATTTCTACTTCTTTTCGGAGCTTCTCGATCTCTTCCTGTAGCTCTTTGCTTCGCTTGTTGGTTTCCTTATCTTTTTCAGCATGGGATCTTTTCAGTGTTTCCAGTTCCTTCCGGAGTTTGTCATTCTCTCTCTCTAGGTTCTTCCTGAGTTTTTCATTCTCTTTTCTTAGTTCTTTGATTTGCTCTTTATAATCTTCCCAATTGTGTTTCTGATATCGGTGTCCTGGGCCATCCCCAGAGGGATCCCACTGTAGGAATCTTCCATAGGGTTGGTAGAGCTTGATGTGGGATTATCCTGGCCCTTCCCCGTGTTGTCTCTTCTTCGTGTTCCTGGCATATGGGCTTCTCCTTGCCTGTATTCCAATGTGAGTCCTAAATGCCTCTTCACTGTGTTGAAGGCTTGCTTTGCTTGCCTCCTTCAGAAGGGGGGGGGGAACAGGGGACAGGGGATGACTGTGGGCGGGCTCTTTAGCCAGGGCCCAGGCGCCTGCGCTTGCCTCAGCTGGACTGGGGAGATTTCAGATCTCAAGACTCAACACCACCTTTAATACCAGCAGGGAGGATAACTCCAACCCCACAGCCACAAAAGCCAATTAAGCCAAAGACAACTGGATTAACGGATTAACTATATTAAATCAATCAGCAATCAGCCTTGCTGAAGCACCCAGCTGCTACCTACCTACCTGCGCTTGCCTCAGCTTGACTGGGGAGATCTCCGGTTATTATAAATTTTAAAAGCTACTGTCAATACTCATGCACGGGTAAAATAGAAACATCTTATCATGTTTTTATTTCTTTGCTATAAATTCATAGGAGTAGAGTTTTGGGGCCATATGGTAAGTATATATTTAACTTATGATAAAATGAAAATCTGTTCTCCAATGAAGTTGTGCTATTTTACATCCCCCCCAGCAGTGTACAAAAGTTACAGTTCCTAGCACATTATTTAGAACAGCAAAAAATGGAAGCAACCCAAATCTTCACCATCAGAAGAATGAATATATTATATAACACACTCATTCATAAGAACACCATAAAAATGAACTACAACTGTACAATCCAATGCAGCTAAAAAATATTAAGTAAAAACAAAGCAAATCACAAAAGACTATATTTACTGTGTATTCTATACATGTGTATGCTTCTAAAATATGCTGTGGTCTGGGAGTTGGCAATAGAATGCTTCAAACATGTTGGCAATACCTATTTCTTGGGTTGATAGGGATATGAACATTTGCTTATTTTAGATCTTTGATAATGTAAAACATTTTATATATGCATATTTGTGGTATTTCAATCTAATGAAAGTTAAGGAAGAAAATATGGTTGACGTTTTAGTGTTAGCATTCACTTCTCTTTAAAAAAGAAGATAATTGGCTTGTGCATGTGTTCTATGTTGTCATGTGTTTTCCTAACTCTGTTTAGTATTCTGCATACTTCCTCTGAGACAGTGCAGTCTTCGTACTGAAGTAATTCTGGCATGCCTATCCTCTCTCAGAGTGAGTGTGTTGATGTCTGACTCCCAGGAATATTAAAGGAGATAGTTCAATTCATAACTCTCTGTTTATGGAGATGAGAATATAGCCTACCTGATGACAAAAATGATTGGGTAGAATGATTTATTTTTTTAAAATTATACCAAGAAAGGCTGTGTCCTCTATTCATCCATTTTCCAATAGAATTATTTAAAATTGAGGTTTAAAACCACCATAAAATGACCCAATAGCCAAGTATAGAAGAGAAATCATTGATTCTAGAAAACTCAGCTGGTTGCTGACTGAATAAGAAGATAGCAGAATTTTCCCTAGTGCCCTTATAGGTCATATCATACCAATATAAATTCAAGAAGTTGAAAAACATCATAAGATCCTAGTGCCAGTGAAGAAAATGAAAAGGCCACAAGAAATAAGTTCTTCATGTGTTTTGGCAATATTGAAAAAAATTATGAATTCTAGCTCAGCATCGTCTAGTGCGTTTCTAGCTTCCTACTTTGACATTGTTACCAAAAGTAGTGATTTTTTTACTTTTATTTTTTGTAAATTTTTAATTGAATTTTTGTGTATTTCAAACAGAACATCTCAATCAGTTTTAATCATCATTATACTCCCTTGCCCACTGACACCCTCCTGTAACCCCTCTAACCTGGAATTCATACAGTCAATCCTTTGTGTTAAGGCCTACATTGTCAAGTTAGTGTCCCCAGGTATTCCTCAGTACAAGGGGTCTAGTTAGCCTGTGTGGAATCCTTCCCTTTAAGATCTCCCCTTCCTCACCCAGCAGTAATCAGCTGCCAATATTATAGGTACAATTTGATTGCAACTTTAATTATAAATATATTTCACATAATAAAATTGTGTATTTGTCTAAAACTCCATTCCCCCCCAAAACCTTTTTTTTTTAATTTTATTTATTTTTTATGTGTATGAATGTACTGTCTGCATGTAGGTTTGTGTACCTGTGTCATACAATGCTGCGGAGGTCAGAAGAGGGTGTTGGATTCCCCTGGAACTGGAATTAAAGACGGTTGCAAGAGCAATTAGCGCTCTTAACCGCTAGGCCATCTCTCTAGGCCCCCCCCACAAAAACTTTATAGTAACTTAATTTTGAAACTTATTTATAGTTGGAAACATGTGAATTATTAGGAAAATAATTTCAGATAAAGAGGGCTCGTAAATGAGCATTTAACTTATTAAACATATTTTTAAAAACTGCTAATAATCAAACATTGAGGAAGTTACAATTAAATATAAACCACCAATTAATAGATGTTTTAATATCAGTCACTAGCTGACATCCTTTTCAATGTGAACCAAGATGCTTAATTAGAAGTAATCATTTTTAAAAAATGAAGTAATTCTTTTCATTGCATTCTGTGTTATTCAGAAATCCTAAGCTGTATTTTATTCTTCATGCTATAAGCCACAGGAAGTTGGGATTTGCCATGTATTTTTGCACGCTAACAAATAACAGGCAGAGTGGGAATTTCTGAAAGAAATATTACCTATTCCTTAATTGATCATTCTTGCTAAGTGGGGTTTCTCAATTATGTGATGAACTTTGATTTATTTATTTTGACTAAATTACAGATAATCCTACCCTAGGAAAAGGATGAATTTTTAAAATTTTAATTTGGAACATGAATTTGCATTTTAAATAATACTCATGCATTTGTACACATGAAACAGTGTTTTTATAGATAGTTTAATTTACTGATGCACTGTAACTCCATGAGGTTGGCAGAATGTGGAGTAATTAAACTGTTTTACCAGCTGGGCATGGTGGTGCACACCTTTAATCCCAGCACTCAGGAGGCAGAGGCAAGCAGATCTCTGTGAGTTCAAGGCCAGCCTGGTCTACATTGCAAGCTCCAGGCCAGCTGGGACTAAAGGGAGACCCTGTCTCAAAAAGACAAAACAAAACAAAACAAAAAACCAAAACAAGCCCCAAAACAAAACCAAAAGACAACAAAACTGTTTCACCAATGGAAAAGCTAGTCTCAGGAAGATTAAATAGATTTCCCTGTCTCAGGGCTGGGAACAAAGCAGATGAAAAGGCTATTATTCCTTTGAGGGCATCCTCCAGTTACCTAAGACATCCATCCCACCTCTTCGTTCTCACCTCCTATAGGTTCCACGACCTCCAAACAGCACCAGGCCATGGACTAAATGTTCAATACTTGTGCTTTGGGGGAATGTCCTAGGTACAAAAGATAGCAATCAGCTTGGAAAATTGCACCTTTAGAGTTTCTGGTAGGCCCAATAATAGACAAGTGCTAAGAGGGGTGCTTATAGACAAGGTTAGCGATTCTGAAAGGAGAGTATCCTAGATTATGTTTGTAGTCCCTAGTCAATCACAAATATCCTTGTCAGAAAGAGGCAAGGAGAGACTTGACTCAGCCAGAAGAGTAGAGAAAGTACAGAACAGAAAGCAACACTGCTGCAGAGATGCCAGGGGACTACGCCTTGACAAGGAATGACGCAGGTATCAGAAGCTGGAAGAGATGAGAGAGAATAGTCTCCCTAGGTCCTGCAGAGGCAGCTCCAGCTGGTAGACGTCTGGGTTCCAACTATTAACACTGATGTTGAATTTCTGCACAGATGATGGTTGATGCTAGCATGTCCAAGCACACCCCTGCATGGAGACTCGTTTTAAAAGTGTTGACAAATTTCTTTTTTTTAATTTTTATTTATTTTTTATGTGTATGAATGTACTGACTGCATGTAGGTTGGTGCACCTGTGTCATGCAATGATGCAGAAGTCAGAAGAGAGTGTCAGATTCTCCTGGAACTGGAGTCAAAGACGGTTCTTAGCCGCCATGTGGGTGCTGGGGATCGAACCTGGGTCCTCTGCAAGAGCGGTTGGTGCTCTTAACCACTGAGCCATCTCTCCAGCCCCTGACAAATTTCTTTTAAAATTTAATTGGAGTAGACATTAGTCAATGTAAAAACAAAGTTTTGTCACCAAGTCATTAAAATCTAAGAAAAATGGAGATATTATTTTTATATTTATTTAAATGTCAAAACCTCAAAATTTCACACCTAAAGGTTATTATTTTTTCTTTGCAGAAAGAACATTGGAGTTGGCCTGCCTGGAAGTGTGTTTACAGCCAAATTTTACCTATCCTCTTTCCTCCTTAAATTTTTCTTTTGTGAGTTTTCTACAACCGGCAGGGGAAACCCAGACTATTATGGGACTCTTTCCAAATCACTCCACTTCCCAAAGTTTCATGGAAATTTGCCAAGACATTGCAAGTGAATCGAAAATGTGCTCCTCATGTTTGGTTTGTGAGTCCAAAGGAGACATGGATTTCATTTCTGAGGAACAAACATCAAAAGGTAAATACAAGGGACAGAATAAAATTTGCCAAGGATGAATTAAGTTATTCTCCTAAAAAAGCCTTCCAGGGCTTAGGAGATACCTCAGTTACTACAGTACTTACCTCAAAGCAGGAAGAACTGAATTTGAACCCATATCCCACATGAAAAGCCACGGAGGGAGCTGGAAAGATGGCTCCAGGATTAAGAGTGTGTGTACCTCCAGCTGTAGGGGATCTGATGCTCTCTTCTGCTCTCTGTGGAAAGCCCCACACATGTGCGCACACACACACATACATGCACACCGCACCACACACACATCATTCCACTCTGGAACATGCAGTGTTGGCTTTCGATGAGTGGTTTTACAGGACTTTGGAATGTTCCCCATTTTTAATTTACTTTAACTTACTGAAAACAAAATACTTGTTCATAAAGTCCATCAAAATGTCAATGTAATTAATTCGCAGGGATCTGGCAGCTAAAATGAGCTGGATGCTATATTCAAAAATACTGAATGTTGAGCTGGGTGTGGTGGCACATGCCTTTAATTCTAGCACTCTGGAGGCAGAGGCAGGCAGATCTTTGTGAGTTCAAGGCCAGCCTGGTCTACAGAGTGAGTTCCAGGACAGCTGGGACTACAGGGAGACCCTGTCTTGAAAAAGACCAAAAACAAAACAAAACAAAACAAAAAACAAACAAACAAACAAAAAAACTGATCCTGAACAATCAGTTCTAAGTAAATTTATAATTTCTCATGGTAA
Organism: Rhizomys pruinosus; assembly: GCA_009823505.1. NCBI lineage: Eukaryota > Metazoa > Chordata > Mammalia > Rodentia > Spalacidae > Rhizomys > Rhizomys pruinosus. The sequence continues at coordinate 2,665,172 of VZQC01014696.1, forward strand.
ACCTAAATTTTGGTTCTGTACAGAGTTACCGGACTCGATGCATTTGAACCTATTCCTGCCTAACGTAGATCCTCTGGTTCGAATTGCCTCTTTATTTGTCTGGCTCTCGAGTGGGCCTCTTGCTGACAGGGCTTTGCCTTATTTACTCTCATCATAATGCCTGATATAATATATAATAGACCCTCGATAGATAGCTGTGCTTCACAAAAATATTTTTAATGTTCATTTTGAATTTTCTTGATTTATTTTTACTTTATACATATGAGTGTTATGCCTGCATGTATGTAAGCTCACCCATGTTGTGCATTGCCCACGGAGGAAGAAGAGGGTATTGGATCCCTGGAACTGAAGTCATGGCTGGTTGTTAACCACCACGTTGGTGGTAGGATTTGAATCAGGATCCACTACAACCAGTGCTCTTAACCACTGAGCCATCTCTCCTGCCCCTAAATTTTTTTAATTTTTATTTTATTTATTTATTTTCTATGTGTATGAATGTACTGTCTGCATGTAGGTTTGTGCACCCGTGTTGTGCAATGCCACGGAGGTCAGAAGAGGGTGTTGGATTCCCCTGGAACTGGAGTTCTCCTGGAATTGGAGTTACAGATGGTTCTCAGCCGCAATGTGTGTGCTGGGGATTGAACCCAGGTCCTCTGCAAGAGCAGTCGGTGCTCTTAACTGCTAGGCTATCTCTCCAGCCCCTAAAAAAATTTTTTTTTTAATTTATATGTATGTGTGTCTCTGAGTATGTGCCTGCAGAGACCAAAAGAACATGTCAGATTCCCTGGCTGGAGTTACAGGTGGTTGTGAGCTGCTGGACCTGGGTTCTAGGAACTGAACTCCTGTCCTCTATGAGAACAGCAGCTCTTAACAGCTGAACCATCTCTCCAGCCCCACAACAAATATTTGTTAAATGACTAAGTGAATGAACTAAAGAATAACTCTATGTTCTCTGCAGTGCCTACTACAGAGTTGCATGTATTGTGAGATTTATTTAACTCGATTGAATTGAATTAATTCAATTGAATTGAATCGAATCAGGTCATTGAGAAACCAAATGGTTCCTTCACAAAGTATGCTGGTCGCCTCAATTCTAAATATCCAATTTATTATTAATACCTATTCATCAGGTGTACCTCCTGTATCACTCGTTATTGAACTTTCCTTTATTCTTTGAGAAGGGGAAGAAGATTTCTTGGCATTGACTTTGGGGAAAATTCTCCTCATGTAGTATTAAAATCATCCTATGATTATGCACTGAATCCACAGAGAGCAAGTAGGGAAATGCCTCTATGGTGATGGAAGACTAGGAAGCATTAAGAGCAGGTGGCTGGCAGGTGCCACCTTGAAACATAAAAAACAGGGCTTTGAAATGTGGTACAGTCATTCTGGCTGTGTAACAAATCATCCTACATAAAGGAGCTTGAAATATAACAATTGCTTTGCTGTTTCCTTCCTTTCTCTCCTCTCTTACCTCTCTCCTTTTCTCTCTCTCTCAAGCAGAAATTCAAGATGGGCATAGATGGACATTTGTGGCTTTGTTGTTTCCTAGTGTTGGAGTTAGTAGCTGGATCTAAAACAGGAGAACCATAGCAGCTGGGCACTTCTCCTCACATAGTTTCAGAGCTTTTATGTAGATGTCTTTTGTTATTGAGGTAAGAGCACTTCCCAGGAGATCGGCCCTCTTGAAAGCTGAAGTGCACAAGACCATATTGGTGCAACATTGGGCGGCAGTGTTTTGGAACTTGATCATTTTGTGGCTGAAATTTGATAACCTTTGGACAGAAGCTGCTCGCTCATTCGATGCCCTATTTCTAATAGTTTGAATTCTTTTCATACCTCAGATACGTGGAACCAGGCAGCATTTGTTCCTTTTTTCTCTGGCCTATTCTATTTCGCATTATGTCCTCTAGCTTCATCTATGATATTGCAAGTGATTGATAGGCTTTGCCTTTTTTTCCAAGGCTGAAGAATGTCTCAGTGTGTGTGCACATGTGTTTGTGGCACTTTTTCTTGTGTGTGTGTATGTGCGTTTGTGTCAGTGTGTGCACATGTGTTTATGTGTGTGTATGGAGGCCAGAGGTCAGTATATGGTGTCTTCTTTAGTCACTCTGTATCTTGTGAGGCAGTCTCCCACTGAACCCAGAGCTCACTGGTCTAGCTAGGCTGGTGGCCAGCAAGCTCCTGGAATCATCCTGTTTTTGGCTCCCCAGCCCTGGCCTTATCGCATGTGCTGCCCTGCCTGGCTTTTTACACGGGTTCAGGGGCTCTATACTCAGGTCTTTGTGTCTGTGTGGCAAGCACTTACCAATCAAACATCTCCTGAACCCCACATAAATGTTATCTTTATGCATCCTTCCCCGACCAGGTGATTCTGTGGCACTAAGTGATGTGGAGCATCTTTCCAAATACTCACTGATCATCTGTGGCTCTTGTTTGGATAGATGTCTGTTCAAGTTCTTTGCTCATGTGTTTTTGTTTTTCTGAGGTATGGTGATTTGACACGACCTGAGATGGTCTCAAACTCCTCAGATCAAGTGATGCCTCAGCCTTTCAAGTAGTTAAGACTGTAGACATCAGCCCCACGTGATGGCACACACCTTTAATCCCAGCACTTGGGAGGCAGAAGCAGGCGGATCTCTGTGAGTTCAAGGCCAGCCTGGTCTACATAGTGAGCTCCAGCCAGCTGGAGGGAGACCCTGTCTCAAAAAGACCAAAATAAAATAAAATAAAATAAAATAAACTGAAATGAAACGAAATGAAATGAAGAGCCAAGTTTGTGTGTCCAAATGTCCTGGAGTGGGAGTCCATCTCTGGAGATTGATAAACCTATCTAGTGTCACTCCCTTGAAGAAAACCAACTCTCCTTCTCCCAGTCATCATCATGCCAATAATTCCTCAGAGAAGGTGGGGCTTCCTACCCATTTCCCCACTCTGTGTTGGGTGGTTGTCGGTTGAGCTTGCATGGGTTTTATGCATGTGTTATCACTGCTGTAAGTTCATTTGGGTGACTTCCTGCTGTCTGGAAAACTGTTTCCTTATGATCCTCTCTCTCCCTCTCTCTCTCTCTTTCACACACACACACACACACACACACAAACAGAGTCTTTCAACCCCCTCTTCTACAGTGAAGCGCTCTGCGGTCTTGTATTCGCTGCAGTTTGGCCAGTTGTGGCTTTCTGGTTTAATCACCATTGGCTGGATGAGAACAGGATGTTTTGAGAACAGGATACAACCCTGAGCTCAGGGGGCAGCCTTGAGCACATACTTTGATCTTAGAAAAATCTGATTCAGAGAGGAAGTTTTGCCAGATGCTGTCTTTACCGATTTCTCTAAAGGTACAAGTTCCTTTGTATTATTTAACCTTTTAATAAAAATGATAATACATTTCATTTATATTCCTATAAGCCAGTTTAAGACTCCCAGACTCAATGGGGAGGGGATTCAACTCCTCCTTTTTATGGGAGATTGATAAAGTTTAGGGATTGAATTGCATCCTGTCAAATTTTATGTGTTGAAGTTTTAACCACCATCTTCTGAGAATGTAACATTATTTGGAACCAGGTCATTGTAGATATAATTTTGTTAAGTTAGGATCACTAATACTAAGAATTTAATGCATTCAGATTAAAGTCCTTCTAAAAAGGAGAGTGTGGGTTGGGAGATAGCTCAGTCCTAAAGCTTGCTGGGAAGCCTGAGGAATTGAGCTTGATCCCCAGACCACCAGTAAAAAGCTGGATGTAGTGGGACACACTTGTAATCCCAGCCACAAGGAGGTGGAGACAGAAGGATTAGCCAGCTAGACCTACATCAAGCTCTAGGTTCCAGGGAGAGACCCTGTCTCAAAAATGCAAGGTGGGCTGGGTGTAGTGGTGCTCACCTTTAATCCCAGTGAGTTCAAGGCCAGTTTGGTGTACATGGTGAGTTCCAGGACAGCTGGAGCTACAAGGAGGCCCTGTCTCAAAAAGACAAAAAAAAAAAAAAAAAAAAAAAAAAAAAAGATATGCGAGGTGGCAACTGCCAAGGAACAAAGGTTTGCCAACCTGTAGCCCCTACAAGTAGATGCACACTGTACTCCTAAACATACACATGTAAGTGTACCTGCACATACACACACAAGTAGACACACACACGCACACACGGAGAAATGTGGACACAGGGAAACCATATAGGGAAAATGCCCTGGCTGAAGGAAGAGCCATGACATGCTTCTGTAAGCCAATGCAAGCCCACGGTCGCCAGCAAGCAGCAGAAGCTAGAGGAGCAGCGTGACAGCGTCCTCCTAGAGCCATGACACGCTTCTGTAAGCCAATGCAAGCCCACGGTCGCCAGCAAGCAGCAGAAGGTAGAGGAGCAGCGTGACAGCGTCCTCCTAGAGCCATGACATGCTTCTGTAAGCCAATGCAAGCCCACGGTCACCAGCAAGCAGCAGAAGCTAGAGGAGAAGCATGACAGCGTCCTCCTCAGAGCCCTGCCCACATCCTAATCTCTCATGTCTGGCCTCTAAACTCTGAGACAAATTTATGTTCTTTAAAATATTTATTTTTATATGTATGAGTGTTTTACCTACATGTGTGTAAGTGTGCCTGTGTCGTGCAATGCCTGTGGAGGTCAGAAGAGGGTGTCAGATCCCCTGGAACTGGAGTTACAGATGGCTGTTAGCCACCACGTGGGGGCTGGATTTGAACCCAGGACTTCTGCAAGAACAGCCTGTTAGGAGCCATCTCTCCAGCCCCAAACTTCTGTTCTTTAACCCACCCTGATTATAGTAGTTTTACAGTAGCCCTAGGAAGCTAGGACAATGTGGAACAGCATCAATATTTTGGATAATATGATCTGTCCTGCAAATCAGGGAGGGAAGTGCCTATATTTTCACTAAGATGCATGCATTCTATTTCAGCCTTACCCCATGGATTTCATGATTTAAAAATAAACAAAATCACTCTGCTGTTATTTGTGTGTTGGTAGCTTCTCTTTCTATTTTCTTGTATACAAAGGAGGAGATTTGGGTTTGTTTGGTTGGTTTGTTGGTTTTGTTTTTTTTTTTAGATTAAAGTCTTCCTGTATCTCCTTGGCCAGCCTGGTACTCACTATGCAACCTAAATAGTCCTCAAACTTGTGGTGGCCATCCTGGCTCAGCATATCATGTGTTAGGGTTATAGACATACGCCACTGTGCCTGGTGAGATTTAGCTTTTAATTGTATTTTCTCCATAGGTATTACCATTCTGTGGACAATGTTTTCTTCATCTCTTTCTAGGTCTTATCATGAAAGGATCAATGAGAGTGAGAACGAACAATGTTTATTCACATTGTCAGCATTTTAACTTCACAGTCACTCCTACGGCTGATCCCACAGAGGGGTACAATGCCACTTGTACCTCCAAAACCCACCCTAGTAAATCAACAACTGTGGCAGAAGATCCAACGAGTGAAAAGTCTGCAAACCATACTTGCAAGATTATGGCAAACCCGAACAATTGTACTTATATTTCTTTGTACCTAGAAATGGATGTAAAAAGTAAGTTTGAAAGGAAATTAGAGGGACAGGGAGAAATTGGATATATAGACAAAATTAAGAAAGGGCTATTGCATCATTGAAAACTCAAATAGCTGAAGAATTTTATTGCTGCAATAATATAGCCTGAAAAAATATTGTTCTTTTTACTTGTTGACTTTTCTTTCAAAATCTGCTTTTTGTGGGGCCCAGCTATAACCTGAGACAGAAGCAGTACATAGAGATAGTGAGTAGAAAGGCAATTAGAAAGGCCCTTTGTCCTATACTAGCTGTGACATGCCTAATATTTGTGTTTGAACACACCTTGACACTAAAAGGTGAGAGTTCTTTTAGAAGATAAATGTAAACATATGAGATACACTATTAAAGTTTGCTTTGGGCTGATTTAACACATCCCCTCCTAGAGCGTGGGTGAAATGAGCCTTTTGATGGAATGCTGTGCAGATTAGACACTTAGGGTCGCTGGATGACTGAGGGAAAAGAAGGTTAAAAGATAAATCTCACATATATCTAAATTCTGTTCAAGGCTGATCAGCTTCCTAGTCACCCTATTGTGAACACCAGTTAATTCCAACTGCTAAGCAACATGCCCCAATTCACCCATAAAATCTATTCTTAGAAAGCATTTTATGATCTGTTCATTTAACGAGTGCCTTTTGTATGCCAAGCAACATACCAAGACGGGGAGTAGAGAGTCCAGATGAACGTGAAAATAATCTAGTTGAGGAAGAAATCACACAGAAACAGCTGTACCCCAGAGCTCCAGGTCCTGTGACAGCCACTTGCTGTATTTTTATAGTCCACCAATCTTTACAGATTGCTTTAGAATGCCTTTTCAAAGCTTAATTATTTTAAACGTATGTTTAGCTGGGTGTGGTGGCACACGCCTTTAATTCTAGCACTCAGGAGGCAGAGGCAGGCAGATCTCTATGAGTTCAAGGCCAGCCTGGTCTACAGAGAGAGCTCCAGGCCAGCTGGGACTAAAGGGAGACCCTGTCTGGAAAATACAAAAAAAAAAAAACCCACAACCCAACAACAACAACAACAAAAACAGTATGTTTGAAGCAAAAATAAATATACCTCCCCTAACAATGTGACCAGCTGAGAATGAAGTGTTCAAATGCAGGAGCCTGTTGGGGACATTTTACATACAAACTGTGACAGCTTCTCTCCTGGAAGAAACAGGGTCTGATCCCTCATCTCCCCTGGGCATGGACCTAGCTCAGCCCCTCCTTTGCCTTCCCATCTTCCCCTTCTTCAGCTCCCTTCTTCTTGATCTTTCTTTGTTGATCTGAGGATGTCTTCAGACTGGGCGGCCCATGACCAAAATGAATAATGATAAGTAGCTCTGATTCCAGGCCGGCTGCATCTCACTCTTGATGTAGCAATGGCAGCAGGAAAATATCAGCGTAGCCTGTAAGTGAGATTAAATCCCAGAATTTAATGGATCCCTGGGAGCTGGATGGCCAAGTTCCTTCATGTAGTACTTTCAATATCAGGAAGGTATTCAGGAGAGCAAGAAACTCTCTTACAGTTAAAGCTTTACACAGTTTTTCCATTCAAGACATATACTGCCACATTGCCTCTTATTTGAAGCACCATTTTATTGTATAATTAATTAATTAATAAGTGTATGAGTGCTACAGTGTGCATATAGAGATCGGTACATGGACAACTTACGGGGGTTGGTCCTCTCCTCCCACTATTGGGTTTCAGGGATGGACTCAGGTTATCAGACAAGCACCTCTTCCTGCTGACCCATCTCACCAGCCCTTCATTGCATTTTTATAGTACTCTAAATTTTATAGTACTCTTTTTTTTTTTTTTTTTTACAGATGTCACTTGTTCCATGAAGATCACTTGGTATATTTTAGTGCTACTAGTTTTTATATTTTTTATCATTCTCACTATCCACAAAATACTTGCAGACTACAGGAAAGTGCAGAGATGGCAGAGTAAGTACCAAGAAACAAATCCATTGTTAGGGTTGCTGAGTGATGTTGCCTGGGAAAACATATATGAACACCTGTTCACCCCAGATGGGGCCCCAAGGACAGAACAACATGATGATCCCATCCAAGTGCAGTTTAGAACCAATTAGTCTATTGTGTTTACTTAAAGAGCATGGGTGGGGGTTACTTATGGAGCACAGGTAGGGGCTACTTACAGGAGCATGGGTGGGGGTTACTTATGGAGCACAGGAGGGGGGTATTTACGAGCGCACGGGGGGCTCCTTACGGGAGCACGGGTGACTCAGGCAGCTTCATCTCTGAAAGCCCAGCTCCAGCATGCGTGATGACTTAGGACAACTTCATCAGTGGAGCTGTCTGTGCAACTTGCAGGGAAAGCCGAACTCCTGATGACTCTCCTCTTCCCCCTCTCCCAGCAATTGTTTGCTCCTTATGTAACCTCAGAGACACAGTTCATCTTGAAAGCTTCTTGCCACTCTTCACAGAGGCTCTGGAGCCCCCATGCTCCTCTGAGAGGGAGAACTTCAGTCTGAGGAAGTAGTTATACAGCAAGGACAATCCATTCAGTGCCGAAGAACTCCTTACCTACAGACTCAATATTCTTAATAGTTCAGTCAACTACTTATTGGAGGACAGTTGCTGTGAAGCAGACATTCACCTATCAGAAGGAACTGTAAGTTCCTGGCATGGTGCTACTGCTATGTACCCATGCATATACTGGCTTGATGGACAGTTCCTACATAGGTAGTTGATCTCTTAAAGACAGTGGAGACTCTAAAGATGTATGGACTTAAGTATAAATCCTCATACTACCACCTACTGTGTGAGTTTGAGCATGTTACCATAGCTAATAGTGGCTGCCCTCTTCTGTCCTTACAAAGTACTTGCCACTTCTACACAGAGTTGAAGTAAAGAGATCACCTAAGGGATTGACAGAGTCCAGTGCACAGCTGGTTCTCAACAAAGTATACTAGGGGCTGGAGAGATGGCTCAGAAGTTCAGATCACTGGCTGCTTTTCCAGAGGACTTGGGTTCGATTACCAGCACCCACATAGCAACCAGCTCTAACTCCAGTTCCAGGGGATCTGACACCCTCTTCTGGCCTCCACCATCTTTGTATCATATGGGTACACTTATATGCATGGAGGCTCTATACTCATACACATAAAATAAAAATAATAAAGAAAATATTTAAAAGAAAATAAGAGCTGCCTTTAATCCCAGCACTTGGGAGGCAGAGGCAGGTGGATCTCTGTGAGTTCAGGACCAGCCTGGTTTACATAGCGAGTTCTAGGCCAGCTGGGACTAAAGGGAGACCCTGTCTCAAAAAGAACAAAAAAAAGAAGGAAAGAAAAAAAGAGCACTGGCTGCCCCTCCAAAGGACCTGGGTTTGGTTCCCAGTACCCCACGGTGACTAAAAACCATCAATAAATCCACTTCCAGGGCATCCAACACCTTCCTCTGGCCTCTGTGGGCATTGCATGCACAGGTACACTTATATACAGACAGGCAGAACACAAATACATACAAAATTAAAAAGAATTAAAAGCTCTTGATATCTGACTGCTCCAGACCATGCTGGAATTATTCTTTCTTCCTGGTAATCTTTCAAACCAATGCAGAGAATACATAGCAAGAATGTGATCTTTGTGAGGAGGGGGTTGGAGGAGCCTTACTATGTAGCCTGGGCTGGCCTTGAACAATCCTCCGCTTCAGCCTCCCAGGTGCTGGGTTAGAGGTATGCACCACCACAATTGGCAGAATGTGCTTGTTTTTCATTTAGAATATTTTATTTCTTTTCTCGGAATAGGTCACAAATACGAATCTGCAGCTGTTCTGAGAGGAAGTGATTCTGAGAAGCTGCGAGCACTGAATGCGGGAGTCATTTCAGGTGAGTTCTCTGGTGTGGGAACAGCATGGTGCGGAGTCATTTCAGGTGAGTTCTCTGGTGTGGGAACAGCATGGTGCGGAGTCATTTCAGGTGAGTTCTCTGGTGTGGGAACAGCATGGTGCGGAGTCATTTCAGGTGAGTTCTCTGGTGTGGGAACAGCATGGTGCAGGAGTCATTTCAGGTGAGTTCTCTGGTGAGGGAACAGCATGGTGCGGAGTCATTTCAGGTGAGTTCTCTGGTGTGGGACCAGCATGGTGCGGAGTCATTTCAGGTGAGTTCTCTGGTGTGGGAACAGCATGGTGCGGAGTCATTTCAGGTGAGTTCTCTGGTGTGGGACCAGCATGGTGCGGAGTCATTTCAGGTGAGTTCTCTGGTGTGGGAACAGCATGGTGCGGAGTCATTTCAGGTGAGTTCTCTGGTGTGGGAACAGCATGGTGCGGAGTCATTTCAGGTGAGTTCTCTGGTGTGGGACCAGCATGGTGCGGAGTCATTTCAGGTGAGTTCTCTGGTGTGGGAACAGCATGGTGCGGAGTCATTTCAGGTGAGTTCTCTGGTGTGGGACCAGCATGGTGCGGAGTCATTTCAGGTGAGTTCTCTGGTGTGGGAACAGCATGGTGCGGAGTCATTTCAGGTGAGTTCTCTGGTGTGGGACCAGCATGGTGCGGAGTCATTTCAGGTGAGTTCTCTGGTGTGGGAACAGCATGGTGCAGGAGTCATTTCAGGTGAGTTCTCTGGTGTGGGACCAGCATGGTGCAGCAAGCACCGAAGTTGCACCATCTCAGTCTAGAGTGAACTTGAGATCTGAGCTCATTGAAAGTAGCCTCACGGTTGGAATAAAGGAACTGTGGGCAAGTGAAATCAGCTTAATATGTCTCATTACCAGGGGACAGTTATGATCTAAACTGCCTCTTTAAATAATGGCAAGTTTGCTTAATTGGCAAGAAGAAACTCATGTGGGTGGGCAGGGACGAGAACACGACAGGGAGCAAGGCTCGGGTTTATTTTTAAATGCGACAAGATACCATTATTCCTCAGAAGTAATTGTAGAGTGGGCAGAGCTGCTGCTGGGACCTTCACTTCCAAGAGGGTGTCACTGTGTAAAGGGAACTTCTAATAGCCCCAATTAAAAAGCCCCCTGTCCTTTCCTGAGAAGCAGAGATAGAATAAGGGGATCCTAATTAGAGTAGCTAGGAGGGCTGTGGGCACAGATGCTGTGTGTGGTTCTGTCTCTAATTGTGAGGCCTGCCTTTGAATTCATGCTGTCAAATCACATTAAATAGAAAGGGAGGCTATGACATGGACATGGGACAAGGACCTTTTTCTTTACCAAGGAGGTGTGTGTGTGTGTGTGTGTGTGTGTGTGTGTATGTGTGTGTGTGTGTGGATTGAACCTAGGGCCTTGTGCATGCTAAGTGAGTACTCTAAACAACTGAGCTATAGTCCCAGCCCTCTTACTTTTTAATTTTAAAGCAGGCTTTCATTAAGTTGCCACAAGTAGCTTTGACTTTCCTCTATTGCCCAGACAGGCCTCAAATCTGGGATCATCCTGCCTCAGCCTCCTGAGTACCCGAGATTACAGGCCTACGTTGTATGGACTATTTTGCATTAGTTTTCATTTTAATCTCCTCCAGTCCATCCAACAACTCTTTTGTCTCTGTCTCTGTCTCTCTGTCTCTCTGTCTCTGTCTGTCTCTCTCTCTCTGTGTGTGTGTGTGTGTGTGTGTGTGTGTTGTTCTCCTGCCTGCCCTAGCCTTCCAAGTGGTGAGATTATAGGTATGTGCCATCACGCCCTGCAAGAAAGGATATTTTGAGTCTTCGAAAACCACAGAATCTGCCAGGCGTGGTGGCGCACGCCTTTAATCCTAGCACTCGGGAGGCAGAGCTAGATGGATCTTTGTGAGTTCAAGGCCAGCCTGGTCTACAGAGAGAGTTCCAGGACAGCTGGGACTATAGGGAGACCCTGTAAAAAAAAAAAAAAAAAAAAAAAAAAAAAAAGAAAAAGAAAACCACAGAATCGCAAGTGATATTACTAGCAGTCTTTGTCAACAGTGAGCAGGCCCCTTTGTACTTGGCAAGAACAGGAAAAGGAAGCATCAGGTCTGGTGTATAAACACTCTTCAAAAACAAGAGGAAAGCAGACAGCTCCCTATGCTCCACTGTAGAAGCAGCTGAAGATACCTAGAGACCTGCCCAGCATTTCACCGAGGACCACCCACCTAAGGCTTTTTTTAGTTACTGAAATTAGCACTCACTCAGATCCTTAGTCTGGAAAAAAGATGAAACTAGGTGCACCTGAAGAGTACAGCTAAAATTTTTGACTTTCTACTCCATGAAAGCAGATTATTAACCCATGGCTGGTAAGAAGCATTAGCAAAAAAAGTGGGGGCTGGAGAGATGGCCTAGCGGTTAAGAGCTCTGACTGGTCTTGCAGAGGACCCAGGTTTTCAATCCCCAGCACCCACATGGCGGCTGAGAACCGTCTGAAACTCCAATTCCAGGAGAACTCCAGTTCCAGGGGAATCCGACACCCTCTTCTGACCTCCGTGGCATTGCACAACACGGGTGCACAAACCTACACGCAGACAGTACATTCATATGCATACAAAAATAAATAAAATTAAAAAAATAATAAAAAAATGCTATGTCTGCATGCAGACAGTACATTCTTATGCATAAATAATAAAAAAAGAAGTATTAACAACAAAAAAATCCAGTTGCATATGAGATAAGTTAATGGAAAATTTGTGTGGTCAATGAGAATTTTATTTAATTAATAATATAAATAACCACCGACTTGTTTTAAGTGGCTAATTGTTTTTGGAGGAGTGGGCAATTCTTTCATTTTCCTCTGTGATCTCGTACACCTGTCTGCACATCAGTAGTGGTTTAACCCAGCTCTGCTTAGCCCGTGTCTGCCCAAGGAAGCCATTTCTGTTTCCCAGTCATAATTTTAACACAGCAGTCTTGTCTGAGAAGTCAGTCATTTCCCTGTCAACCCATATAATCAGGGGAATCACAAATTTTAAGTCCCGCTAGCCACAAGACGAACCTCACAAGTTATATATTTATGAGCCTGTGACTTTCACCAAACCTGTCTCAGCCCGTTTTCCCTTTAATAGCTCTCTCTAAAGCCCCCCCCCGCCTTCACTACCAGTTGTATAATATTAACGTTTAGGGCAGACCAAGGGTGATGGACTTTTTTAAAGCCAAGAATCCTTTTGAAGCTTAGCATCTTAAAAGGGGAAAGAAACAGATTCGTTCTTATTTATATTCCTTTAATATACATGCAATTTTCCCTCCCTTTTCCATTCAAAGTTGCTCTTTCCATGAGAGAAGTGGAAAGGAAATAATGTCTCCCCTGAGCGCTGTTTTTAAGGCTGCTCTTTGTAATGATGGATTACAGGCAGCCATGAGAACATAAAGGAAAATGCACCAGGATGAATCTCAGGAAGTGCAGTCACAGGAGAAAAGACTCATTCAAACAAGCAATGATTGTGCGCCATGTTCCACAGAGCCTGCTGTGGACCCTGGCCATTCATTCCAGAATGCAAAGTCAATAGTGTTCCACACTATTGCCCTAACCCGAGTCTTTTGCAGTAGTAGCCAGTGTTCTTAAGCACTGAGCCATCTCTCTGGGCCTGCTTTCGGTGTTCTGGAGATGAACTGTAAGATGTCCACATGTTTGGTGGGTGGCCAGTGTAGACCATCTACACCAGGTTTCTAGCATTACTTCTGCTTACTCTTTCTGCCTGGGGTGGGGGGGGGAAGGAGTCATTCCATATCGTCCCCCATACAGTGAAATCTTTAGAGCTTGAAATTGTTCACTTAAAACAATTTTACTTATTATTTTAATTTTATGTGTATGAGTGTATTGCCAGCATGTATTTAAGTGCACTTGCCTATGGAGGTCAGAAGAGGGCATTGGATCCCCTGGAACTGGAGTTGTTAGCTGCCATGTGGGTGCTGGGAATGAACCCAGGTCCTATGGAAGAGCAGCCAGTGCTTTTAAGTGTTGAGGCATCACTCCGGACCCAAATTCTTCACTTTTGTATTTAATTCTCCAACAGAACTTTAGTGAACACTGTCTGCCAGCCATCCCAGTAAGCATGGCGACTAGAGGCACAGTTCTGCTTTCAGAGAGCTCTAGTGTAGTTATGGAGAGGCTCCCCTGGGCTACCTTAGAGAAGAGAACCTATATCTTTTTATTTATTATTTTTTTATGTGTATGAGTGTACTGTCTGCATGTAGGTTTGTGCACCCATGTCATGCAATGCTGCAGAGGTCAGAAGGGGGCATTGGATTCCCCTGGAACTAGAGTCAAAGACAGTTCTTAGCCGCCATGTGGGTGCTGGGAATCGAACCCGGGTCCTCTGCAAGAGCAGTCGATACTCTTAACCGCTGAGCCATCTCTCCAGCCCCAAGAAGCCTATATTGTACTAAGTGCTTTCCATATGCACTATAGTTTCACAAAAAATCATTTCATTTAACTTCATAAGCACTTCACTTTACTCCTAATGTAAAAGCAGAATCTCAGAGAGTTGAAGTCACTGGTTTATTGGTTAAAGTAACTAGCAAAGACAATTGTGTTTTATAATAAGTAGTTGGTTGGAGTTACTGGTTTATAGGCAGTTCCTGGCATAGTCAGGATTCAATCATTTCTGTTGGAGAAGTGCACTTTTATAGCACAGCAAGCACTCACCAAGCAGTGGTGACCTGGAGAGCAGCTGGTTCAGACAGAAACTCTTCTTGCCTTTTCCATTCAACACTGGAAACAGAGATGAAGCACATTCTTTATATAAAGTTAAAGCAGCTTGTGTGACAATCTGAGTCATTTGCAAGAGATATTTGAGTGCCGATTAAAAAACATATTCCTATAGTTAATGTGGGTGTGTTCTAAGAGAATACAAAGCAGAGAAACTGGAATATTATTGTGAAAGAGGATTAGTAAATGTCAAAAGTAAGTAGATGCTGCGATTGGGGTGAATGGTGAAACTACAGCAATGTAGTCTGGACACTCATTTGATCAACTTGGTTGAACATACAACCCCTCACCCCCCCGCTGGATGGTGGGGCTGTGGGGGTTTGGGCACAATAGCCTGCAAATTGGTTTTACATGAAGGATGCTTGTACTCATGGATTATCACTTATAGCTAAAAAATGAAAAAAAAAACTGAGAGAAAGATGCAGGACAGTTATGGCAGAATGCATGATCTGGGAGGGGGGGGGGGGGGGGGAAGGGAAAGGGAAATATGCCTGAACTGAATTGGAAAATGATGTATGAAATGCACAAAGCATCAATAAAAAAAATGTAAAAAAAAAAAGTAAGTAGATGGCCCAATTTATATTACCCCCAATAAAACTAATGGCAATGTAAAGTTATAATTCAAAAGATGTTTATGGGCAGGATAATAAAGACGGTACAAGTTTCAATTTCCTGCACGAGAGAAGATAGATTATTGGTGCCAGATGTTTCACAACTAAGGAAGATAACATGAAATTTTAATTTTTACTTGCTTAACTATAGTATTGATGACTCTTAAAATGCAGCTTGGACTCATAAAACAGGGAATCTGCTTGGATCAAAATGCAAAGGATGGCTCTGAAGGAAGAAATTCACAAGTGTGAGGATCCATAGGTAGAATAGAATGATTTAGTCCATACTTTCATCGAATGTCTTTATGTGACATGCACTTACACCAGCTCTGAAAGAACTGATGGCAAAGCATACACAGTCAACATCTCCATCTTTGCACAGGGGTCCTGCCTGGACCATCCTGTCTTCCTTGCTTCTTTCCCCATATGCCTGCCCTCCTCCCACCCTGACTGTCTGGGCTGAAGAAACACTTCCTCAGGGAAGCCTAGGGGCTTTCTGTACTGGATGACTCTCCTTACCACACACCTTGAAACACCAACAACTGTTCTCGCTGTTGCTATTTTATATTTTTGTGTTAGTAGTTGGTTGATATCTCTTCCAGGAGCCAGATAGTTTCTTAAGGTCAGGGAAACTACTGATGTCATCACTGTTCAATAAATAGATGCTAAATAAATATAGTCATCCATTGACTTTGCTGAAAGATTGGCTGTTACTATCTTACAAAGATCTTCTGTAGAATGTTGCTGTTGATGATGCCTACCCAGAGCACTGGGAGCAGTGAACTAACCCACCAGTTCTCTCCCTTGGAGGCTTGAATTTATCTGCAATATGAAATACTTCAGAACTCAGCCGATGGCTCTGTTAATGGCGGCTGTCAGCCCAACGAGGTTGTTTTGCTCTCTTAGTTATAAAATTCTAGACAATTTTGCAACCTTTTATTTTCTACCTCCCTTTGATTTTCACGGTGACCAGATCAGGTGCAGAGAAATAGCTTTGGGGTCACTGTTAAAAGCAGACGGAGTTCACACCTTGAATAATTGGAATTTATTTTAAATAGCCACAATTGGTTCTATTAGTCCTAAAAAGCTACTTAGCTTGCACAACAGTACTGGTGTGCAGAGGGTCAGAACAATGCATAGTGACATTGAAGTTCTGCATTCCAATGGCAATAAGATCATTAAGACTGAAGAGTTTTTAAAGACAGATTAGAGAACCGAGCAAAAGTCACTAAACTGTCTGAAATCATCTGTAGTTCTATCTATCTATCTATCTATCTATCTATCTATCTATCTATCTATCTATCTATCTATCTATCATCTTCTTTCCTTTCTTTTTCTGTCCCTATCTCTGTATGTGATTGTCTATGTGTCTATGTATGTCTGTGTTTCACTGTGTATGTACATCTATCTGCCTCCTGTCTTTCTTTTTCTCTCTTTATGTATATGTGACTGTGTATGTGACTGTATGCGTCTGTATATATCTGCGTTTCTCTGTGTATGTGCCTTTTTATTTCTTCTTTGTGTATGTGCGTGCCTATTTTTCTCATTATTTGTGTGTGCATGCGTGTGTCAGTGTCTATGTGTGTCTGTACATGTGTATATCTGTCTGACTATCTCTGTGTGTGTGTGTGTGTGTGTGTGTGTGTGTCTGTAAATGCCCATTGTGTCCCTCCTGAGGCCAGGGGAGGACATCAGGCATCCTTCTTTAATACTGCTACAGTTGTTTTGATAAAGTAATTGGTGAAAATTAACCAGAATTCTCTTTCTGAGGGAGCCAAGTGCTTTCTTGTAGTTAACAGTTTATTAGCATATATGAATTGTATATGATGGATTGTACAAATGTCTATAATGGATTTCATGATGACGAATGCATCTCATGTATTCTGACCGTCCTCACCCTCCACGACCCCCTCTTTCTCTCTTCTCATGCCTGTTGGACCCTTTTCCCTTCCCACCTAATTGTGGGGAATAGTGAAAATGTTTATACCACTGCCCTTGCAAAGTCGTGATAGCTGAACTCCCATGGAATAAAGGAGAGGAAGGAAGAATCGAGGAACAGGAGGAACAGCACCGGGACTCCTCGCTGCTGAATGTGTTCAGGTCCAACTGGAGTCTTAGCTGAACTCTGCAGAGAGTTTAAACAAGATGTTGGTAAAAACATTCCGTCTCCTACTTCGGAGTGTTTTCTCTTTTTCAATGTATTTCATCTCGTTTTTTTCTTTGGTCTTTTTGGCACAGGGTCTTCCTGTAGCCCCAGCTGTCCTGGAACTTGCTATATAGATCAGGCTGGGCTTGAACTCGCAGAGATCTGCCTGCCTCGGCCTTCTGAGTGCCTGGCACTTCACTGTAGTTTCAAAGCACAGCTTTGTCACCTCACTTTATCCTTACTTTTCATTCTTTTAGCCTCATTGCAGCCATGCAAGCTTCATCAAGGCCACAGGGAAGTGATTTGGGTAGATAGGTGTCAGCACACACTGCTGGCCCTCCGAGTGGAACGTGTGGGCAAGGTGAGGGCCCAGGCAGATTGGCTGCCGGCTGCTGTAGTCCATAAGGCCACCTAGTGCCTCATGTTTGGAGATTTGCCTGATCTAGAACCTTTCTTCAGGCCAGAGAGCTCAGCCTCCTGCAATGTCAGGCATTAAGGAGGAAGGATAAGGGGAGAAAGGATCCATTGTATAATCCAACTCACACCAAAAGGTTTATCCAACCTAAGAGTCAACGTATTAATTCATAAACAGTGATATAACAGAGAATTCCAGACCAAAACACTTTCCCAGCAAATGTGTGCTCTCTCTCAAACAGAACCATATGGAAAGGAAAAATTACACTCAAGGGTTGTTTGTTTTTCTATTTTAAATATATAATATTTTTATTAATTCTTTGAGGATTTTATACATATGTACAACGTATTCCAGATATATTCACCCCCATTCCTTCCAACTTCTCCTAGATCTACCCTTAGCTCCCACCCTCTCTCAATTTTCTTTGATTTTTTTTTTTTGAGACAGGGTCTCCCTATTGCCCCAGCTGACCTGGAACTCACTCTGTAGACCAGGCTGGCCTGAACTCACAGAGATCCGCCTGCCTCTGCCTCCTGAGTGCTAGGATTAAAGGGGAGCTCCACCATACCCATCTTAAAGATGGTTCTTAGCCACCATTTGGGTGCTGGGAATCAAACCTGCGTCCTCTGCAAGAGCAGTTGGTGCTCTTAACCACTGAGCCATCTCTCCAGCCCCTCTAATTTTTTTTTAAATAACCCACTGTATCTGGTTTGTGTTTCCCATATATTCATGGTGAGGGTCTGTGGTATGGTCAACCAAACTGACTCTTCCCTAGAAGCCGTCAACTGTCAGCTCCTCAGCTAGGGGTGAGGGCTTGTGGGCCCCTCCCGTTCCGTGCTGGGTTGTTGACTGGGTTGATCTTCATGGGTGACCACACCTCTGTGAGTTCATGAATGCAAAGGTCCCCATGCCCAGAAGACACTGTCATGCTCCTGTCATGTCTGACCTGGGCTCTTCCGTTCTTCCCACCCCTTCTTCTGCAATGTTTCCTGAGCCTTGGGAAGCAAGGAGTGTCACATGGATGTCCCATGTGTGGCTGAGCACTTTGCAGACATTTATTCTTCCTGTGCTTTGATCAGCTGTGTCTGCATTAACCACTCTCCAATGCACAAAGAAACGTCTCTGATGAGGTCTGAGAGCTGCATTAATCTCTGGGTAGAGAGATACAAATTTGGAAGGCAGTTCAATACTATATCCATTTAGCAGAATAATAGTAGGTTCACCCCTGGGCCCTATGAGTTCTCCAACCAGGGATTCTTTTGATCAGATTTACAGTACCAGGCATGCAACTAAATTTGGTTCTAGTTGTTTGAGGAACTGCTGCATTGATTTCTTACAGTGGATGCAGCAGTTTGTACTCTATTTTGTAGGCTCATGGTGGCGCATGCCTTTAATCCCAGCACTCAGGGAGGCAGAGGCAGGCGGATCTCTGTGAGTTCAAGTCCAGTCTGGTCTACAGAGTGAGCTCCAGGCCAGCTGGGCCTAAAGGGAGACCCTGTCTGGAAAAAACCAAAAAAAAAAAAAAAAAAAAAGAAAAAAGATTAAAAAAAAGATAAAATGGATTTGTTGGCCAGATAGCTTGAGCCTTTCCTCCCCACTTCAAGGGTACCTTGACTGGGTCATTTAACATAGCACCGTTAATATTTAGCTTGGATATACATCTATATACAGATATATAGAATAGATATACTATGTATAGAGAGAGGGGGCAGAGAGAAAGAGAGAGGGGTGAGAGAGGGAGGGAGACTCAGAGAGCAGGTCAAGCTGGCTTGGACTCGCTATTGGTCCCGGTGGCTAAACTCATAGATCTTCCACTTCTGTCTCTGCTGTGCGTTATAGGTGTATACCACTATGTCTATTCAGGAATCATTTTTTGAAGATGATTTTGTATGTTTGAGCGCTAGTGACGGCTTGATTTTATAGATAGTCTCAGAGGATAATATTACTTTCCTTACTCGCAAATATCTGGGTGACACACTCCATAGTTTTCTCTTTGTTCTTCTTAAATCTGTTTTTCTATAAAGAAAAATGAGCTCCAAAGGGGGTAAAGGACATTCTTTTCATCATTCAACACACATGGATTGAGTCTCTGAGATGTGCCATGCTCTAAGATGGGTGCTGAGAGAATAAAAGAAAGTCCCACATACAATTCTTTGTACTCAGAGTCAGACAAATGAATAGCTGCAATAAAATCAGACAGTCTGCTACTGGGGAATTTGAGGGAGTACAGGAGGACATAGACTTCATGAACACCCAATTCTCCTTATTCCTTCTTGTTATTTTAGTTATTCGGGGCATTCCAATTTAATAACCAAGTGAATAGCTGGGACGTTGCCATGCAAGCATGGGGACCTGATTTTGATCTCTATAACCCATGAGAAAAAGCCAGCATGGTGGATGACTTAATCTCACCACTGGGAAGGCAGAGACACAGGCAGTTCCCTGAGGCTCACTGGATGACCAGCCTAGCTTACTTGGCAAGTCCAAGGCCAGTGGAGATTCTGTCTCAAGAGAAACACAGCAAGCAAACAAGAATCAAGGTCAACAGGGCCTGAGGATAATGATCATGAGGGTCCTTGGGATTCAAACAAGCAACACACATTATGTCCACACAAAATTGAATTGTCGGCCTGGAGAGATGGCCTAGCGGTTAAGAGCACCAACTGCTCTGAGAGGACCCGGGTTCGATCCCCAGCACCCCCCCCATAAAAAAAGTGAATTGTCACTGTACAAGTGGTTCTGGAGATCAGAACATAAACATTTTGACAGGGAAATAGCTTTCCCAGACAAGAGAGGAAGGTTCTGGTAGGTTTTCCTGCTGGGAGACAGGCTTGGTCTTTGACAGGAAACCCACCAGGAACAAAGCAATGAAAAAGGCCTTTCCAGGGCTGGAGAGATGGCCTAGCGGTTAAGACGCGCCGACCGCTCTTACAGAGGACCCGGGTTTCGATCCCCAGCATCCCACATGGCGCTGAGAACCGTCTGAAGCTCCAATTTCCAGGAGAAATCCAGTTCCAGGGGATCCGAGGACCCTCTTCTGAACTCCGCGGCATTGCACGACACGGGTGCACAAACCTACATGCAGACAGTACATTCATACACATACAAAAAGAAATAAAATTAAAAAAAAAAGAACCCAAGTCCTGGAGATTTATATTTAATAGAAGTCTCTACTGCTGGAAATCCTTTCTGTTTGTAGGATTCGTCCAGGTTGAAATCCACACTGAGGTTATTTTTCACGTTTTAAGCTCTTCTGAGGTTCCTGAAAAAGTCAAATATTTAGGTAAGAGAATTGACAAATTTGTGAAAAGGCATCTGTGAAGTTTTCAAATATTTCTGGCAGCTTCTCTTGCCATGACTAGTATTATTGAATTAATAGTATTTGAAAGAAATACTTTCCAGTGTAGCATGAAGAAAAAATTCCACCTGTCTTAGCTATTCTGAAGAAGGCATTAAAGTGACACATATCCAACTTTGGATTTTTTTTTTAAATGTTCAGAAGTTTTGCTATTAGCATGTGAACTGCATGACTTTGGATATGAGTGCAAACCAAAGATAATGCACCACTAGAGAATATTCCAGACTAGCCGTCATTTTGACAGGTAATAGCTTTCCACGGTACGTTGTAGTTCCATTGTGCTCGAAAACTGCAGCAAACTGAATGATCAGCAGGTGATGGGCAGCTTGGCTTTCCAACCCAAAGAACTCTGCTAATTCTCTTTGGTAATTATTTCATTTTTTGAATAAGCTTATTTGATATTATAACCTTTAAAAGGAACACTCTCCAAATCTCAAATTGCAGGAGGCCCAATGTGCTTTGTCAAGAATTGAGCAATTATTTGCCCAGCAAATTTATTCAGAAAGTGTTCACATCAATTTGGAAATCTATAAAATTCAGGCTCCCAGGCTTCTAGGAAGGGAGATTCAAATTCAGTACATCTGGGACCGACCCCAAGAACCTGCATTTTAAAATTCAGGCCAAGAATCTGTCATCACTATATTAGTTTCTACTGTGTAACTAATCACCATAAACTAAGTGGCTGAGAACAGTGCACGTGCGTTATCTCTGCTCCTGTGGGTCGGTAGTCTGAGCACTCTAGCTGAGGATGGCTTCTTTAGGGGCTCCCAAAGCTGAAATTGAGAGGCACTGGCCATGCCGAGTTCTCATCTTGAGACTCTGCTTCCAAGCTTACGCCTGGCAGAATTTACTCTCTTGTTATCATATACTGGGCGCCTTGGCTCCTTACTGTCTGCCGGAGGCCCCCTCCAGTCCCAGCTTTAAGGAAGTTCATAACAAACATGGCCGTTTGTGTCCTCAAGCCAGCAAGGATTTCTCTGATCTCAGGAAGGTCCCAGTCTCTCTTTGGAGGCCTTTATTTACTAAACCAGACCTCTTCAAGGTAATCACCCTTTTCATTAGCTCAAAATCAACCAATTTGGGATGCTCATTACATCTGTGAAACTCCTTTTCTTTGCTTAGTACAACCTAATCATGGTTCCTAGGATCTCCATGTGAGGCTGGGCTTGATGGGGCGGTAGCAGCACAGATGTGGTTGGTATTAGGGACAATGAAGTAAAAGTAGAGGATTCTTAGGGGCTCCAGTGCAAGGGTCCCCGAGAAGATGAGCTCGTCCCACCGTCTTTGTCAGGGACGTTTTGTCATTTCACTCTTTTCTTTTTATTAATTTTATTTATTTCTGTATGTGTATGAATGTACTGCCTGCATGCAAGTTTGTGCACCCGTGTCGTGCAATGCTGCGGAGGTCAGAAGAGGGTGTGGGATTCCCCTGGAACTGGAGTTCTCCCGGAATTGGAGTTTCAGACGGTTCTTGGCCGTCATGTGGGTGCTGGGGATCGAACCCGGGTCCTCTGTAAGAGCAGTCGGCGCTCTTAACCACTTGCTCTGCTATTTCCGAAGAAATTCTAATCTCAATGTCCATTTTAGCCTTCCTTTAGATATGCAGGGCTCTCGGCATAATGAAAACAGTCTTAGAAATGTCCTTGTGCTTCATAAGTCATTACTATCTTTACTTTAAAAATCTTTAACTAAGCAGGTCATGGTTGCTCACACGTTTAATCGGAGCACTCAGGAGGCAGAGGCAGGTGGATCTCTGTGAGTTCAAGGTCAGCCTGGTCTACATAGTGAGTTCTAAGCCAGCTGGGGCTACAGGGAGACCCTGTCTCAAAAAGATTAAAAAAAAGATAAATAGTATATAAATATAAATACATACCTGCAAAAATGTGAAAAAAAATATCGAAAGTACCAAAAAAAAAAAAAAAAAAAAAAAAGAAAAAAAGATTAAAAAAAAGATAAAATGGATTTGTTGGCCAGATAGCTTGAGCCTTTCCTCCCCACTTCAAGGGTACCTTGACTGGGTCATTTAACATAGCACCGTTAATATTTAGCTTGGATATACATCTATATACAGATATATAGATATAGATATACATATGTATAGAGAGAGGGGGCAGAGAGAAAGAGAGAGGGGGTGAGAGAGGGAGGGAGACTCAGAGAGCAGGTCAAGCTGGCTTGGAACTCGCTATTAGTCCAGGTGAGCTCAAACTCATGATCTTCCTACTTCTGTCTCTGCTGGGGTTACAGGTGTATACCACTATGTCTATTCAGGAATCATTTTTTGAAGATGATTTTGTATGTTTGAGCGCTAGTGACGGCTTGATTTTATAGATAGTCTCAGAGGATAATATTACTTTCCTTACTCGCAAATATCTGGGTGACACACTCCATAGTTTTCTCTTTGTTCTTCTTAAATCTGTTTTTCTATAAAGAAAAATGAGCTCCAAAGGGGGTAAAGGACATTCTTTTCATCATTCAACACACATGGATTGAGTCTCTGAGATGTGCCATGCTCTAAGATGGGTGCTGAGAGAATAAAAGAAAGTCCCACATACAATTCTTTGTACTCAGAGTCAGACAAATGAATAGCTGCAATAAAATCAGACAGTCTGCTACTGGGGAATTTGAGGGAGTACAGGAGGACATAGACTTCATGAACACCCAATTCTCCTTATTCCTTCTTGTTATTTTAGTTATTCGGGGCATTCCAATTTAATAACCAAGTGAATAGCTGGGAAGTTGCCATGCAAGCATGGGGACCTGATTTTGATCTCTATAACCCATGAGAAAAAGCCAGCTATGGTGGCATGCACTTATAATCTCACCACTGGGAAGGCAGAGACACAGGCAGTTCCCTGAGGCTCACTGGATGACCAGCCTAGCTTACTTGGCAAGTCCAAGGCCAGTGGGAGATTCTGTCTCAAGAAGAAAACAAGCAAGCAAACAAGAATCAAGGTCAACAGGGCCTGAGGATGAATGATACATGAGGGTCCTTGGGATTCAACAAGCACACACACATATATGTACCCACACAAAAATGAATTGTCGGCCTGGAGAGATGGCCTAGCGGTTAAGAGCACCAACTGCTCTTGCAGAGGACCCGGGTTCGATCCCCAGCACCCCCCCCATAAAAAAAGTGAATTGTCACTGTACAAGTGGTTCTGGAGATCAGAACATAAACATTTTGACAGGGAAATAGCTTTCCCAGACAAGAGAGGAAGGTTCTGGTAGGTTTTCCTGCTGGGAGACAGGCTTGGTCTTTGACAGGAAACCCACCAGGAACAAAGCAATGAAAACGCCTTTCCAGGGCTGGAGAGATGGCCTAACGGTTAAGAGCGCCGACCGCTCTTACAGAGGACCCGGGTTCGATCCCCAGCACCCACATGGCGGCTGAGAACCGTCTGAAGCTCCAATTCCAGGAGAACTCCAGTTCCAGGGGAATCCGAGACCCTCTTCTGAACTCCGCGGCATTGCACGACACGGGTGCACAAACCTACATGCAGACAGTACATTCATACACATACAAAAAGAAATAAAATTAAAAAAAAAAGAACCCAAGTCCTGGAGATTTATATTTAATAGAAGTCTCTACTGCTGGAAATCCTTTCTGTTTGTAGGATTCGTCCAGGTTGAAATCCACACTGAGGTTATTTTTCACGTTTTAAGCTCTTCTGAGGTTCCTGAAAAAGTCAAATATTTAGGTAAGAGAATTGACAAATTTGTGAAAAGGCATCTGTGAAGTTTTCAAATATTTCTGGCAGCTTCTCTTGCCATGACTAGTATTATTGAATTAATAGTATTTGAAAGAAATACTTTCCAGTGTAGCATGAAGAAAAAATTCCACCTGTCTTAGCTATTCTGAAGAAGGCATTAAAGTGACACATATCCAACTTTGGATTTTTTTTTTAAATGTTCAGAAGTTTTGCTATTAGCATGTGAACTGCATGACTTTGGATATGAGTGCAAACCAAAGATAATGCACCACTAGAGAATATTCCAGACTAGCCGTCATTTTGACAGGTAATAGCTTTCCACGGTACGTTGTAGTTCCATTGTGCTCGAAAACTGCAGCAAACTGAATGATCAGCAGGTGATGGGCAGCTTGGCTTTCCAACCCAAAGAACTCTGCTAATTCTCTTTGGTAATTATTTCATTTTTTGAATAAGCTTATTTGATATTATAACCTTTAAAAGGAACACTCTCCAAATCTCAAATTGCAGGAGGCCCAATGTGCTTTGTCAAGAATTGAGCAATTATTTGCCCAGCAAATTTATTCAGAAAGTGTTCACATCAATTTGGAAATCTATAAAATTCAGGCTCCCAGGCTTCTAGGAAGGGAGATTCAAATTCAGTACATCTGGGACCGACCCCAAGAACCTGCATTTTAAAATTCAGGCCAAGAATCTGTCATCACTATATTAGTTTCTACTGTGTAACTAATCACCATAAACTAAGTGGCTGAGAACAGTGCACGTGCGTTATCTCTGCTCCTGTGGGTCGGTAGTCTGAGCACTCTAGCTGAGGATGGCTTCTTTAGGGGCTCCCAAAGCTGAAATTGAGAGGCACTGGCCATGCCGAGTTCTCATCTTGAGACTCTGCTTCCAAGCTTACGCCTGGCAGAATTTACTCTCTTGTTATCATATACTGGGCGCCTTGGCTCCTTACTGTCTGCCGGAGGCCCCCTCCAGTCCCAGCTTTAAGGAAGTTCATAACAAACATGGCCGTTTGTGTCCTCAAGCCAGCAAGGATTTCTCTGATCTCAGGAAGGTCCCAGTCTCTCTTTGGAGGCCTTTATTTACTAAACCAGACCTCTTCAAGGTAATCACCCTTTTCATTAGCTCAAAATCAACCAATTTGGGATGCTCATTACATCTGTGAAACTCCTTTTCTTTGCTTAGTACAACCTAATCATGGTTCCTAGGATCTCCATGTGAGGCTGGGCTTGATGGGGCGGTAGCAGCACAGATGTGGTTGGTATTAGGGACAATGAAGTAAAAGTAGAGGATTCTTAGGGGCTCCAGTGCAAGGGTCCCCGAGAAGATGAGCTCGTCCCACCGTCTTTGTCAGGGACGTTTTGTCATTTCACTCTTTTCTTTTTATTAATTTTATTTATTTCTGTATGTGTATGAATGTACTGCCTGCATGCAAGTTTGTGCACCCGTGTCGTGCAATGCTGCGGAGGTCAGAAGAGGGTGTGGGATTCCCCTGGAACTGGAGTTCTCCCGGAATTGGAGTTTCAGACGGTTCTTGGCCGTCATGTGGGTGCTGGGGATCGAACCCGGGTCCTCTGTAAGAGCAGTCGGCGCTCTTAACCACTTGCTCTGCTATTTCCGAAGAAATTCTAATCTCAATGTCCATTTTAGCCTTCCTTTAGATATGCAGGGCTCTCGGCATAATGAAAACAGTCTTAGAAATGTCCTTGTGCTTCATAAGTCATTACTATCTTTACTTTAAAAATCTTTAACTAAGCAGGTCATGGTTGCTCACACGTTTAATCGGAGCACTCAGGAGGCAGAGGCAGGTGGATCTCTGTGAGTTCAAGGTCAGCCTGGTCTACATAGTGAGTTCTAAGCCAGCTGGGGCTACAGGGAGACCCTGTCTCAAAAAAAAAAAAAAAAAAAAAAACAAACTAAAATGGATTACTTAAGGAAAATGTACAAAGTCTGACACAGCAAGAAATGGAGAATGTGAACTAATTATCATAGAAGAACTAGAAACTGCCAACTATCCCTCAAAACGTAACAAGAAAAACAATCTGTGGTGAGTAAATTGGTACAACTGCAATAGAAAATTTGATAACAACTATTCAGTTTAGAAATGCATAAGCCCATTGAATTAACAAGTCCACTGCTGGGAGTTTATCCTATAGATTTACTTACACAGGGAGAAACCATATATGTGAATGCTGATTGCCAGCATGGCTGCAATAATATATGATTAGACCCAATCGAAGAGGGATTGTTGGAATACTTGACATATCCATGCTCTGGAATTGTGGGATTTATAAAAATAGCAGAGAAAGTTAATGTGGAAATATCTCCAAGATATGTTATTATTTGTATATAACATGTCACAAGTGGTGCTAAAAAGGACAACATAGAACATTCATATAGAAAACTGTATGCCTGGGCTGGGCATGGTGGTGCACACCTTTAATCCCAGCACTCGGGAAGTAGAGGTAGGCAGATCTCTGTGAGTTTGAGGCTAGCCTGGTCTACATTGTGAGTTCCAGGCCAGCTGGGGCTACAGGGAGACCCTGTCTCAAAAACACAGAAAACAAAATAAAACAAAACTATATTTCTGCCCACCCCTCTCATACACGTACTGGTTCACAAAAATCAATAACCTTGCTTGTCTGGGGCAGAGGGGAGAAAGAAGGAACTCTGGGGTATGTTGAGAAGAGATTGTCTAGGAGGCCGGCAAGAGCCAGAATGCCTTATTTTATTTATTTTATTTTTAGCTAAATTTTTTTAGTTGGCATACAAAACAGTGGATTTCATTGTGACTTTTTCGTACCTGTACATCTTTGTACCTCGCTCATAGTTTCAAACTCCCTCCCATCTTCCCCGTACCCCTTCTGGGCCTTCCTTGCCCCAAAGAGTCCTTCATCTGCTTTCACATCACACACACTGCGTTCACCATGGAGCCAACCCCTTGTCTGCAAAGGCATCTTGCTTGCCTAAATTCTAAAAATTGTTATAAATGCAAATGTTGTATTTATTCTGAGAATGAAATCCTCCCCCCCCAATATATTTCTTATTATTTAAATAAATCTACTTAAAAGAAAATTTCTGGGGGAGGTCCTGCAGCATTTTGTTGGGGTGCACTGTGGCAGTGTTCCATCATCCTCCGAGATAGGAAGCCTCATGTTCTTGAATGTTCTTACTCCCTCTTTGAGTTTGCTTCTTTTTGTTTTTCCTCCACCATGCCTGGCATAAAGGCGCTTCTTAGCTGCCATGTGGGTGCTGGGATTCAAACCCGGGTCCTCTGCAAGATCAGTCAGAGCTCTTAACCACTGAGCCATCTCTCCAGCCTCCTTATTTTGCTTCTTAAGTGGCAACTACCCAAACTTCACTCATTTAAAAAATAGACTTTGTTTTTATTTATGTGTATGTGTGTATGTGTGTTTGTGTGTGTGTGTGTATACACATATGTATGTGGCTGCTTATGGAGGCCAGAAGAGGGTGTTGGGTCCCCTTGTGTTGGAGTTATAAGCAGTTGTGAGCTTCCATGTAGGTGCTGGGAACTAAACTCCATTCTAAAAGAACGGCAAGTACTAATTGCAGAGCCATCTCTCCAGCCCCTGCCAACTTCTGTTTACATTACTGATACCTCAGTTCCACCCATGTTTAGGGCTTTGCATCAGAAGTAAAGGTGTCAATGAAACAAAAACAGCATTCATTATATAGAACTCAGTATGAAAACCAGAAAAACAGGACCACAGTTCTTAGAAAAATGAAAGAAACGCCACATTGTTTTATTTCCTACTTTGAATTTAGCCAAAGATTAGAAGAATAAAGAATTTCATAGAATCACATGGTCAAAAACAGGTAGACAGAGTCATCAAATTTGTAACTCCTTTTCTTGATAAAATGGACCCAGAGATTGAGAAAAATCATTAATATATTCTTTTGAGGAACAAATTTTATTTTTATTTTTTTCAATATTTTTATTTGACTTTTTTAACAATAAGTAATAAATAGTGAATACAAGCATTATTCATGTAAAACCAATTTGCAAGCAGCTATGCCCAAACCCACACAGCCCAAGGCTCCCACCATCCAGCTTGGGGGGCTTGTACGTACAATCATGCTGATCAAATAAGAGTCCAGTCTGTATTGCTGTTGTTTCACCATTCACCCCAATCGCAGCCCTTATATTCTACCACGCCCCCTCTTCTGCAGATTGTTCCCTTAGGCTTAGAAAGGGGCACAAGTAGGAAAGAAGCAAAACAGAGATTTCTCTGGAGATGTCGTTTTGGACTTGAGGAACAAATTTTAATAAAATGTGATAGAAAAAAATCCCCATTTAGTTTCCAAACTTATATTCTTTTGTTGCTACTTGACATTGTCCTTTAAATTCTTTCTACATTGCGTGTCTTTAAACTTCTGGTCATATATCCAGGAAAGAGGGTGAAAGGTGAAAGAAGGAATGAAGGGGCGCACAACTGAGACAAGAGTTAAAGGTATCAGAACTCTTGGTAGAAGACGGAGTGATAGAAACTGCCCAAATCCTTTTCAGATATAGGGCGGGGGTCTCTTATAACACATCCACATCAGAAATTCTTTTTGCCTTGCTATTGGCTGACACAGTTCTCCTTCTTACATTAATAGAGTCTGCTCAAGGGCTGCCCTTGGCTCAGGTCAAGGAAGTGCTCCCCCCAATCCCTGAACTAGAAGTCTCCTGTGCAGTGCTTCAGGAAGATCAACGTACATGGTGAGTAATGAGCAGCCTCATTGACTGTCTGGCTTGTTCATTATAAACATGAATAGATTCAAGGAACTACAGTTGACCCCGCCTGCTCTTCTATCTGAGTGGAGGAGTTAGAAAGTGGTGAGCTTGCCAAGCCAGCCCACGTGAGTTAGATGACATGGGTAACATCACAATTTTCTTCAATCTTGGAAGGATCAGCAAACTAATCTCTCGGTCTATTAGACTAATCTCTTAGTCTGTTCAACTGCCCCTGAAATGTCAGCTCAGCCCTTGGCATCACTTGTGCTGGAGTCCAGCTATGATTGAGTCAGAGCACGAGAAAAGAGAGAATGCGATCTGTGAAGCAGAACTCCTCCTGTACCCTAAATATTGAAATAAAAATGTTAAATTTAACAGCTGATAATCTAGATGGATGTATCTTAATTTAATGTTTTTAAACCTAAAACTATGGTCAGAAATGTCTTAGAAATGCTTTTCATTAATTCAGCAAACACGTATTTAGTAGCTACCCTGTCAGAGGCACTCTATGGAAGAAGGAGGATCTGCATGTCCTCTTACTGTGCTTCACGGTGGATAGCTACGTAACTTACTCTTCAAAATACTTGAGTGGCTATCAGTCCGGGTCATAGCAGAAAGCTTGTGCTTCATTCATAGTGAATAAATTAAGGTGCAATAAAAAGGGTCTATCAAAAAATAAAGTTAAAGAAAAGAACACACACAGACAATGACAACATCAACAACTCCAATGTTTGTGTGGAAAGCGCTGTCTGATGAGATTTGACCTTGGGCCATACTTAAGAATCTATGTAAACAGCTGGGACTGGTGGTGTATGCCTTTAATCTCAGCATTTAGCAGAGACAGGTGGATCTCTGTGAGTTCAAGGCCAGCCTAGTCTACATATCGAGTTCCAGGACAGCTAGGGCTACTGGGAGTCCCTGGCTCAAAAAGACCCCCCCAAAAAATAATAAAAATAAAAAAGCTAGGTAAATATTTGTATTTCCTAAAATAGTCAGACTATCTTTGGGCAACCTAGTCTGAATGCCTTGAAGAACACTTAGAACTTCATTTGGGGAATGCATAGGCTGGTAAATGTTTGGGGCTTGCTGAGGATGCTCCAGAGGAAAGCAGTACGCTAGGTCACGTGATAATCCTGAAAAAAGAAAAAGACAGGCCCTGGGCTCAGCTGTGTGCAGTGGTTTCGTAGTCTTGTCATGCAGGACACCAAGCAGGTAGAAGGAAGTAGAGAGCAGATCTGGAGAGAACAGAAGGATCCAATGCGGATGGTCAGTTTGCCGGGCAGAAACTCAGTGACAGAGATCCAGTTACACCCAGGATGGGAGAGCGGCTGGGCTAGGTCCCATCAGGGTCTGCCGTTAGGAAAAGGATTGATGCAGTCACATGAGTGTGTCAAGAAAATATTCCTAAGCCCTATGCCCAATACCTCTCGTGCTGGTATTCATCCTGGAATATCCAGTCTCACAGATAAAAAGCTCCGCCTGGGTCATTCATCTCAAATACATACTGTGTAACAAGAACTCTACTCATTGGCAAAAATAACAAGGCAATTAGTGGAGAAAATAGAGTTGGGAATCTGTAACTTCAATGAAGAATGTAAAGTAACATAGGGACCAGGGGAGCTTACTAGAGAGATGTCAAACCTGTGGAGTGAAAGAATAATCCCAACTTCAGTCTCTACTAGAAGTATGGGATGTCATAACTGAAAGGCCTGCATGAACTCTTGTTTCTATTGAACTGATGTCAAAGGTACTGTAGCAGTAGAAGCAAGGGAGTCAATCCCTAGGTTTCCTCGGTCCTGTGCTAGCAATACATCACCATTCCCACCCTGTCATCATAGAGCTACAATAGGGTTAACAGGAGCAGAAAGAGCTCTTAATCAGTAACACAAGAACGGTTCTTAGTATTCTTTTTTTTAATTAATTTTATTTATTTCTGTATGTGTATGAATGTACTGTCTGCATGCAAGTTTGTGTACCTGTGTCGTGCAATGCCGCGGAGGTCAGAAGAGGGTGTCGGATTCCCCTGGAACTGGAGTTCTCCTGGAATTGGAGTTCTCCTGGAATTGGAGTTTCAGATGGTTCTCGGCCGCCATGTGGGTGCTGTGGATCGAACCCGGGTCCTCTGTAAGAGCGGTAGGCGCTCTTAACCGCTAGGCTATCTCTCCAGCCCCAAGTTCTTAGTATTCTTATAAGATAGAGTTTTTGAAATAAATAAATTAAAATTGTTTTCTACCAATCTAACTTAGGCAAGATTTAAGAAGCCATTTATGTGACACACACACACACACACATATATATATATATCATATTCTATATCATTATATTAATATTTTTTTTTTTTTTAATCTTCAGATTACCCCTGGGCAACCTGGACTGACGGTTTTGAAGAACACTTAGAACTTCATTTCAGGAATGAGTAGGCTGGTAAACATTTGCGGCTGAGGATGCTCCAGAGAACAGGAGAGGTGCCTGGCTGACGACAGCCAGCTCCAGAGCCTTCTTGTAGGCCTCAAGCTCAAGGGAATAAAGGTGTGTCAAAGAGCTGTTATGAGTCATGAAAAACAAGCTGATGAAACTCATGAAGAGAGCAGGAGGCTGCTTGCTGCCATTATCACACATCGTTATCCAGCTCAGAGTAGGCTCAGAGTCTTCCTCTTGAGGAGCCTAAAATAGCCAAGGATGAAAATCCTGTCTCCCATTGGGCCACATTGCTGGTGCCAATTGGGTAATTTTTCCTATGAGGATGGACTGTTTCTATCTGGCAAGTTACTTAAGAGGGCTTCATGTTGTTTATATGTTTATTTGCATTTATAAATCTTGCCTCCTTTGGGGATGAGACTGTTTAAAAAAATTCAAAGATTCTAAAATAAAAAGAATTTAAATGAGTTATTTATTTAAATTTGGTAGCAACATGTTTCCACTATTTCTTTTGCTCTCCTGTTTGTCATAACCATCATGGACAACAATAAGTATAATTATTAATTGCAATACAAAGCATGCATAAGCCGGAGGACAGCTCTTCACGAAATGAAAAATACAAAAATATTTCCTCAGAGTCAAGAGGAAACTTAGTCTTCAGATATGATTATATGGCTAAAATTGTGTGTCTGAGTAGATCTTCAGAGTTTAACAGCAGGGTGAGCAGTAAGTGATGGGGTTCTGACATACTGCCCCCCAAATGTGGTATCTTGGCATACTAATATTCTACACTGAATAAATTTGAGAAAACAGTAGAAGCAAAGAAGTCGTTCTGATCTCCATTGACCTTTCTCCTCTGAGGCAGGTATAAAATCCTTCCTGACCTTCCTCTGAAGCAAAGTCTATGACCCCAGGGTCGAGGTATTCCTCCACTCCCAAGCAGAAACAAGCAGCATCCTTGTCTGCACAGAAGCAGGGACACAGAAGAAGGAGAATAAAAGGACTTTGCTAAGTCCCACCCCCATTATTTACATTAGCATTTATGACTTTTGTCATATCATATCTCTCCATTGCTCTCCATTCTTCATCAAACACACTCTAAAAAACACTCGCGTTTGGGGCTGGGAAGATGGCTTTCTGGGGAAAGCGCTCGTTGTGTAAGTCTGATGGCTGGAATTCTGATCCTCTAACACCCATGTAAAAGCTAGGAGCTGCTCTGTAACCCCAGCATCTGGGCTGTGGAGACAAGCAAATCCTGGGGAAGTTGCTGGCTAGCCAGTCTAGATGAAACGATGAGCTCTAGACTTAGAGACAGAGGCTGTCTCAAAAAATATGGTGGAGGGCTGGGCAAATGGCTCCACAGCCGCCAAGCCTGAAGACCCGAATTTGATCCCTGGGGCCCACACGATGAGAGGAGAGATCTGACTCCTGTAAGCTGCCCTCCGACCCCCAAGTGCTCACAGTGGCGTGCGTGCACACTATGCTCACACTCACAAAGTAAATAAATGATAATAATAATGTGAAACGAGTGTGATAGGGAGAGATACCCGACGCTGACCTCTGGCCTCCACATGCACATGCGTTGGTTTGTATACCTAAACACACACGTTCATACACACACATGCACAACACACATGTACACACACATATGCACACCTATTTAGCTATTTCTTTGGGTCTTCAATTCCTTATAAAGGCAGTTGGGCCAAATAAAATTTATTTTAACAAATTAGTATACTTTTTCTGACTAATTTTTGTTCTCTAAGCCTCAGCTATGGACTTAGAAAGGCAGAAGGAAAAGATATTTCCTCTCCTCTTTCTAGAATTATGTTTATTTATTTAGTGTTGATGGAGAAAGAGGGGAAGGGAGAGGATGGAGAGGGAGAGAGGAGAGAGAGAGAGAGAGAGAGAGAGAGAGAGAGAGAGAGAGATCAGTGGACAACTTTGGGGAGTCATTTCTCTCCTTATACAATGTGGGTTCTCAGGATTGAACTCATGTCATCAGGCTTGGTAGCAAGTGCCCTTACCCACCGAACCATGTAGCTGCCTTTCTTATATAAGTAACCTAACAGGAAAGTATGCTCCAGAACTTATTTATGTATTTATTTATTTAGTCTTTTTGAGACAGGGTCTCCCTGTAGCTCCAGCTGGCCTAGAACTTACTACATAGACCAGGGTGGCCTTGAACTCATAGAGATCCACCTGCCTTTGCCTCCCAAGTGCTGAGATTAAGGGCATGTGCCACCACACCCAGCTCAGCACTTGTTATTTTTTATTTTTAGATCACAAACTGAAATTTTAATTCTGAAATTTAGGGACTGAAAATTTGGCAGGCGGAATTCTTCTACTCTTACTGTTCCTTGTCAGTGTATCTTTAATTAATAGATGAGTCAGCTCAGGTCGGGGGGTGAGGGAGGGCTCAGCAGTTTAGGCATGTCACATTATAAAGTATGGATCTTACACAGTTTCTAAAGAGCCCAATTATTGTTTCCCTTTGCATTACCTATTATGTTCTGACAAGTGACTTGGAAATCAATGGGAACTTGGCTTACAATAGGCATAAATTAAGCTTCCAGTTCTGTTAGATTGTGGCAGCTTTCCGGAAGCTAATTTTACCAACTTATATTAAAATAACACATTTTAATAAACAATAAAACATGTGCGAAGGTGTAGACAGCTGGTTCTTTGCCAACAAAGCATTTAGGAGTGGTAGAGTGAACAGGACATGAACACGGCTGAAGTACTGGACCCAGCAGAGCAGATAATTGTGCTCATGCCTTGCGAGAATTCACAGGCTGACAGAATGACTTCCCATGCCGAGGAATCAGAACAAGCTTCTCAGAAATGTGGCTTCTAGAGAAATCCCCAAGGCTGTCACATCCCTAGACCAATGTCATTTCTTACTAAGTATAAAATATATATCCTTATAGTCACGTATCTGAGTCGCCACTCATCAAAGAAGCTTCTTTTGCACCAGAGACTATTACAAAGTACCACAGCTGATTACACACAGACGTTGTCTGTGCACTGCCCAAGCCTAAAGTGGCCATCTACAATGCAACCTCTACACCTAGGGCTCATGGAACACAGAACAAGGGGTACGGAGGGCACTGATGAAGCTCTCAACTCTCACTAACAAAGTTCCCTCGTTCAACAGAGGGCCAGGAACACAAAAGGCCAAAGGTCAAAGGGTGGAGATTAGGAGTCTGCAGAGTGCGGGTCCTTGGACAGGACTCCTATGTTAAGCTTCACTCACCCCGGGCTCAGGGACCATCATGGATGAGGAGGCAGAAGATTGTAAGAGCCAGGGAGGAGGTGCTGACCATATGGAAATGAGTCCTACGGGCTCCTGGGACCCTGCTCATATGAACCTACAGCAATGGTGTCAGCGTGTGCAAGACCCACGCAAACTCAACCACACAAAAACCCAGCACAGAAGTAGGAAATGGGCAGTAGACCCCAATCTTAGCTGAAGAAATATTGGCAGCTGATTACTGCTGTGTGAGGAAGAGCTGGTCTTCTTAAAGGGAGGGACTCTGGATGGGCTGACTAGACCTCAGTGGCTGAACTTCTCTGGGGACACTAACTTGACGTAATGGGCCTTGGTACAAATGACAGACTGTATGGTGTATCAATTCCATTGCGGGGGGGGGGTGCTGTGAGAGGGTGCCAATGCAGAAAGGGGTATAAAGGTGATTAAGATTGAGATGTTCTGTATGAAATACAGAAAACTTCAATAGAAAAGAAAAAGATACCAAAAAATCTTACGTTAAAAAAAGAAAGAGCTGTGGTTTCTGAGCTGGCCCTCGAGGATAACCTCTCCTGGTCTCAGAGTCCTCACCCATGCCCCTCCCCCACCCCAGGTGTGCATATCCTTCTCATATTGTTCCTTCCATGACTATCATTTACATTTATTTTTGTGTTTTTTTAATTTTTATTTTTATTTTATGTGTATGAGTGTTTTGCCTGCATGTATGTAAGTGCATCCTTGTCGTGCAATGCCCTCAGAGGTCAGAAGAGGACATCAGGCCCCCTGGAACTGGAGTTATGGACAGTTGTTAATCTTGGGAATGCTGGGAAGGAATTGAATCTGGGTCCTTCGCAAGAGCACCCAGTGCTCTTAACCACTGAACCTACTGTTCAGCCCTTATTTTCATGTTTATTCATGTCTGGTTGATTGTTGACATGAAGCTGCAGACATAGCTAATTCTGCACACTGTGCCATCCAGGGCTGCTGGTGAGAAGTTTGGCTCACAGTGTGGTCTTCATAAGTGTCAGCTGGAAGAAGAGCCACTTACAGAGCTTCTACCACACATCAGCATGAGCTGTCTGTGCTCTCTTGTCTTCCTCATACGGACACCTGGAGTCAGGTGTCATCTTCCCTCCGGAAGCTCAGGCAAAAGAAGCTCACTAGTTTATCTACACTGGTTGATCCCGGGCCAGCTCGGCTGCACTACTCCTCCTATCTGCAGTGCAGGGAGTGGTGGGCAATGGGAACAAGGCAGAGAGGGGGCCACAGCCTACTCCACCATGGAGGCTCTCCTGGAAAGTGGAGGGCTGGGAGGAATATGCCTTGCAGAGCACTTAAGACTAGAAATGCTACCTGCCACGGCCCCTGAGACTGGTGGTTCTGCTCCCAGCTCTGCCCAATTGGTGGTAGGTAGAAATTAATCTATGGTCCTTGGCGTCTTCCGTGATTCATGGCTCCTGTGTATAGTATTGGCCCTGGCCTGTAGTGTATCATGCTTTTCAGCTGGTCCAAATTTGACTGTCACCCCATGCCCTTTCCCTATGACTCATTGCTCAGACCTCATTGAACCATAGTCAGCTATGACCCATAGCCACTTGACCTCTGTGCCAGGGGTGCATCAGAGAGTGGAGAAACGAAACAGCACTGCCCAGGAGGCTGCCACAGTTGCTCTGCCGCTGAGCAAACTGTAGCATTAGAACAGTGGAAAGAAATTCTTGGGGATTTTGATTGGGATTGCGTTAAATCTATACAAGAGTTTTGGTAAAATGGACATTTTTACAATGTTAATTTTCCCAATCCATGAGCATGAGAGGTTTTTCCATTTTCTGAGGTCTTCTTCAATTTCTTTCTTTAAGGGTTTAAAATTTTTGTTGTAGAGGTCTTTGGTGTCTTTGGTTAGGTTTGTTCCTAGGTATCTTATTGTTTTTGAGGCTATTGTGAGTGCTCTTTGAATTCTTTCTCCAGTTGCTTGTTCTTGGTGTAAAGAAAGGCCATTGATTTTTTAAGGTTAATTTTGTATCCTGCCACTTTGCTGAAGCTGTTAATCGTTTCTAGGAGTTTTCTGGTGGAGTTTTTAGCATCCCTTAAGTAAACAATCATATCATCAGCAAATAGGGATAGTTTGACTTCCTCTTTTCCAATTAGTACTCCTTTAAT
>VZQC01014696.1:2719493-2730025 GCA_009823505.1 Rhizomys pruinosus
TTTTTTTTTTTTTTTAATTCACCCTGTTCCTCTCTTGGTTTTCTGCCTAGAAAATGTACCTGGCTACTCTTGCCGCACAGGCACTAGTCAAGGATTTTGTTCTCTCTGTAACTACACTTTTTGGGGTCTTTTAGATAGAGCCACTGAGCAGGGGTACCTCAGTTGCCACCTCCTATGCCCCTTTTCAGCATGGAAGAAGTCAGAGTGGTCAGCGCCCTGATTCCCTCTTGGCAATTGGGGTAACCTCCTCAGAGGGTAATGTGATAAATGTAGGAGCTAAAAATTGGCCAGGCAGTTTAGGATCAAGACCCCCCCAAAGAGCCAGTTTCTTTCTCAGCTGAGAGCTGAGGTCTTCCTGGATCTGCCAGTGGACTTATCCTTCTGGTTGCTCTGACTCGTGGCTCATACATCCTTAACTCACTTGTCAGATTTATTTACCAGTAGGTAAATTCCATTAAAATCATGGTGCTAAGGATCCAATACAATCCCCCTAGCAGAGATCATTCCATCTTGGAGACACCAACTGTGGTTCACTCTTGTGAACTTCATGAGAGGGAGAGATGAGTTGCAACCCCAGGTTTT
This sequence comes from Rhizomys pruinosus, assembly GCA_009823505.1. Lineage (NCBI taxonomy): Eukaryota > Metazoa > Chordata > Mammalia > Rodentia > Spalacidae > Rhizomys > Rhizomys pruinosus. The sequence goes on from VZQC01014696.1 coordinate 2,720,076, forward strand.
CCTCATTCTGCCTAACCCCCTACCAAGTCCTCAATATTACACATCTACATCATGAACTTGGTGACATTATTAAAGGCCCCTGGTAGCAACAGTTTATTAACTACACCTTGACCCTGGTTTCTCAAATTATCTTCCTTAACTTTACCTGCCCCAACGTCATAGCCTTTGACACTAGCTTTGTTTCACAGGTGTGGTCTAAGCTAAAGTCCATTTCTGACCCTGCTACATTGGTCCCCTGGGACGTCCTCTGCCTCCTGGCCCTACTCTGCCTTTTTTTCTTCAGGTATCTGTTTCGCTTTGCCTGCAGCCAATGCCAGGTCAACAAAACAATGGCCCAGGTCCTTTGTTTTGTTGACCTGGCAATGGTCAATGATTCGTGTCTTGCTCTCATTCATCCACAATTCATGAGAATGAGCTTGTCTCTCCCCTCCATGGTACCGCTCCTGGCCTCTTCCCTCAGTGGCTGGCCAGTCGAAGATGGGTAAGACTGCAAAACCAGGGCAACCTAAGACAGACACGGTCAAATGTTGGAGTGCCAGAGGTGGGGTCAACAAGGTTCGGGCATAGCACCCGAGCTCCCACTGGACCACTCCTCATGCAAAATTAAATTCCACAAAGAGTGGAAATGTAGTATCCAGTATGCTGAGAATTACGCATGCAGAGAGCTTGTCCCTTATCAACTTAACCTGCCCTAGGCAGGCGAGACCATATGAGCAGCATTGCAGCCCTGGGCCAATCATAAGGTGACAAGAGGAGAGGGGGAAGGCGAACAGTACATAATCCCTTACCCTGCCCCCAATAAATGAGTCTGTGACAGCTCTCCCTGTGTTGCTCAGTTTGCCTTACAACTTGGTGCTTGGTGCTAACATCCACAGATGAGGTACCATTCATCATTTGCTTTTCTGGGACTGTGTTACTTCACTTAGAATAATATATTCTAGTTCCATCCATTTACCTGCAATTTTCATGATGTCATCTTTCTTTAAACTGCATAGAATTCCATTGGAAAGATGTACCACATTTTCTCTACCCACTCATTGGTTGAGGGCACTTGGGTTGATTCCAGCTCTTTGCTGTTGTGAGAGAGCTGCAGTGAACATGGCTGTGCATGTATCTCTACAGTAGGATGAGTCTTGTGTATATATACCCAAGAGTGGTATGGCTGGGTCAGGTGGTAAGCTCATCTTGAGTCTCTTCAGAGTTCTTCACACTGCTTTCCATAGTGGGTGTATGAGTTTACATTCCCACCAGCAGTGGATGAATGTTCCCTTTTCCCCCACAACCTCTCTAGCATTTGGTATCATTTGTTTTTTTGATCCTAGCCAATCTTATTAGGGTAAGATGATATCTTAAAGTTGTTTTAACTTACATTTCCTTAATTATTAGTGATGTTGAACATTTTTTAAAGATGCTTCTCAGCCATCTTTATTTCCTCATCTGTGAAGTCTCTGTTTAGCTTTTTGCTCCATCTTTTGAGTGGGTCATTTGTTTTCTTCTTTGCTTTTTGAGTAGTTCATATATTCTGGAAGTCAATGCTCTGTTGGATGTATCACTGGTGAAGGTTTCCTCCCACTCTGTGGGTTTTATCTTCATTTCACTGATTGTTTCTTTCCCTGTACAGAAGCTTTTGAGTTTAACGAAGTCCCTGTCAACCTCACTTCCTGTGCAGCAGCTGTCCGATTTAGGAATGCCTATGTCTTGTAGGTTGCTACCAACCTTTTCTTCTATAATCTTCAGAGTTTTGGGTTTCATGTTGAGGTTTTTTATCCATTTGGAGTTGATTTTTGTACAGGATGAGAGGTAAGGTTTTAGTTTTATTCTTCTTACAAGTGCTTCTGAATTTTCTCTATTTAGGATGATGTTGCTGTGGGTTTCTTGTATATGGCTTTGATTACATTGAGGAATGATCCCTTCAGTCCAATTCCCTCTAGGACTTTAAGCATGAAGGGATGTTGGATTTTGCCAAAGGCTGTTTTCTGCAACAATTGAGATGGTCATGTGGTTTTCGATTTTCAGTCCATTTACATGTTTTATGATATTTATTGATTTATGTATGTTGAACCAGCCCTGCATCTCTGATATGAATCCAACTTAGTCATGATGGATGATCTTCTTGATGTGGGTCTGTATGCAGTTTGTAAGTATTTTGTTGAGGATTTTTGTGTCTGTGTTCATTAATGAGATGGATCTATAGTTTTCTTTTTGGTTGTATCTTTGCCTGGTTTTGGTATTAGAGTGATGCTGGCTTCATAGAAGGAATTTGGGAGATTTCCCTCTGCTTGTATTCTTCTGAACAGTTTGAGAAGTAATGGCTGTAACTCTTCTTTAAATGTTTTATAGAATTCTGCTGTGTACCCATCTGGACCTGGGATTTTTTTATTTGGGAGTTTTTTTTATTACCTCTTCAATTTCCTCAAATATTATATGTCTGTTTAAACTGTCAATCTCTTCTTGGTTAAGGTTTGTTGCTTCCTAGGATTTAAAATATTCATCCATTTCTCTTAGGTTTTCAAGTTTAGTATAGTTTTTTGAAGTATTCCTGTATGATTGTCTGAATTTTTTCATTGTCTGTTGTGATATTTTCCCTTTCATCACAAATTCTATTGATTTGGAGTTGCTCTTTCTTTCTTTTGGTTAACTGGGCTAGAGGTCTGTCTATCTTGTTTACCCTTTCAAAGAAACAACTTTTAGATTCATTGATTTTTTTGTATTGTTTTCTTTGTTTCTATTTCATTGATTTTTGTTCTGATTTTTGTTATTTCTTCCTGTCTGTTGGGTTTAGGATTAATTTGTTGTCTCTCAAGCGTTTCTGTCTGCAGTGTTAGATCATTTATTTTGCACTCTTTCTTTTTTTTAATGTAGGCACCCAGGGTTATAAATTTCCTTTTTAGGACTGCTTTTAAAGTTTCCCAAAGGCTTTTTTTTGTGTTGTATTGTCATTTTTGTTTAGTTCCAGGAATGCTTTTATTTCTTTCTTAATTTCTTCCTTGACCCATTCATTATTCAGGAGTGTGTTGTTTAGTCTCCATGTGTTCTTATAGGTGGCAGGGCTTATCCTGATGTTGATATTGAGCTTTATTGAACTGTGGTCTGATAGAATGCATGAAATTATTTCAATCCTTTTGTATTTGTTGAGGTTTTTTTCTGTGTCCCAATATGTGGTCAATTTTGGAGAAGGTTCTATGTTGTGCTGAGTAGAAAGTATATTCTCTGGTGTTTGGGTAGAATATTTGGTAGATGTCTGTGAGGTTTATTTGGTGTTTTGTATTATTCATTTCAGATGTCTCTTTGTTTATTCTTTGTCCAGTTGACCTATCCAAAGGGCTCAGTGGAGTATTGAAGTCCCCCACTATTAGTGTGTTGGGATTAATCTGTGCCTTAAGGTCTTGCAGGATTGTGTTTATAAAGTTGGGTGCACCAGAGTTTGGTGCATATATATTTATGACTGTGAAATCTTCATGGTTAATTGTTCCTTTGATAAGGATGTAATGTCCCTGTTTGTCTCTCTTCTGATTAGTTTTACTTTGAGGTCTATTTTGTCTAATATTAGAATGGCAACTCCCACTTGCTTTTTTGGATCCATTTGCTTGGAATATTTTTTTCCCTCCTTTCACTTTAAGTTGGTTCCTATCCTTGAAGGTGAGATGTGCTTCCTGTAGACAGCATATAGATGGATTCTGTTTTCTAATCCATCCTCCCAGTCTATGTCTTTTGATTGGAGAATTTAGCTAATTAATATTTAAGGTTATTATTGAGACATGTGTGTCACTTTTCTTTTTTTTAATTTTATTTTTTATGTGTGTGAATGTACTGTCTACATGTAGGTTTGTGCACCTGTGTCATGCAATGCTGCAGAGGTCAGAAGAGGGTGCCAGATTCCCCTGGAACTGGAGTTCTCCTGGAATTGGAGTTGCAGATGGTTCTCAGCCACCATGTGGGTGCTGGGGATCAAACCCAGGCCTTCTGCAAGAGCAGTTGGTGCTCTTAACTACTAGGTCATCTCTCCAGCCCCATGTATGGCTTCTTTTCATCCTATTTTCTGTTTGCATTCTTGGTTTGTATTTTCATAGTTATACTTTTATTAGTTTTTGTCTCTCACTGTTTGGGGATAGTTGATCCTTTCTTCTGTCCTTTGAATTGCTTCTAGTATTTTCTGAAGGGTTGGTTTCCTGGACATGTATTCTTTCATCTTGTTTATGTCATGGAAGATTTTTCTTTCTCCTTCAACTATGATTGACTTTTTTGCTGGGTATAGCAATCTGGGTATAGTAATCCATAGTCATTTAATATTGGGAATACTTTGGTCCATGTTCTTCTGGCTTTCATAGTTTGAACTGAGAAGTCCACTGTAATTCTGATGTTTTCCCCTTATATGTAATTTGTTGTTTTTCTCTTGTTGCTTACAGTATTTTGTCTTTGTTTGGGGTGTCTAGAGTTTTAACTATGATACTGCGTGGAGAGTTTCTTTTCTGATCTTGTCTATTTGATGTTCTATGTACTTCCTGTATTTGTATGGGTTTGTCTTTTTTTAGTTTGGGGAAATTTTCTTCTATTAGTCTGTTGAAGATTTGATCAATACTGTTGTCGCGGGATTCTTCTCCTTCCTGTATTCCTATGATTTGGTCTTTTCATAGTGTCCCACATTTCCTGATTGTTCCACTCTTGCATTTAAAATTGTTTTTCATATTATTTTTTTTTGTGCATTCTAGTTCTTTCACTTTATCTTCCAGTGTTGATATTCTATTTTCTGCTTCCTCCAATCTGTTCCTGAGGCTTTCTCCCATTCTTTCCTGTTGATTGGGTGAGTATTCCATTTCCTTTTTCATTTCATCCTGTGATTTCTTTAGTATTTCCATTTCCTTTTGGAGCTTATCATTCTCTACTTGTAGCTCCTTTCTTCTCTGGTCTGTTTCCTTTTTAATTTCAGCCTGGTATCTCTTCAGTGTTTCCACTTCCTTCCAGAGTTTGTCATTCTCTTCCTCGAGTTCCTTCCTGAGTTTGTCATTCTTTCCCTCTAGTTCCTTCCTGAGTTTATCATTCTCTCTCTTTAGTTCTTTGATTTGTGCTTTATATTCCTTGATTTCTTTGATTTGTTCTTTATAGTTCTTTATTTCTTTGAGTATGTCTATGATTGTTCTTCTAATATCTGTATCTTGGGTTGTTTCTAGGGAAATCTCATTGTGTTCCTGTGCAGCTGCTGTTTGATTTAGAAAGTCTTCTCCTTTTACAGGACTGGTAGGGTTTGGTGTGGATTTATTCTGTGTGTTTCCCATTTTGTTTTTTTGTTGTGTTTTTGGCATGTGGGTTTATTTTACTGTTTGTATTCTGGTGTGGATCTCAACTTTTCCTTCTTGCTTTGGAGGCTTGCTTTGCTTGCTTCCTTCAGCTGCTTTCTTTGCCTTCTCCCTGTTTATGGAGGGCTGGCTGGTCTGAGTTTCAGGTTTTCACTTTTGGTTATATATTGGAAGGTCTAGCTAACATTTCCCTTTCTGTTCTGAAGGTTTTCTGGAGATTGGATAGGTAATAACCTGGTCAGTTTACCACCAAGCACTATGCACACTCTGTTTCCCTCTGGCCAGTTCCTCTTGGTTGGCTGTGAAACCTAGTGTGCTGGGACTGGAGTTGTGGAAGATTCCTGTCTCTTCTACTTCCTTGCATCTTGGACTGACTACCTCTAGTCCCCCTGGGACACTCCCACTCAGCATAAGTGGGGAGGAGGGAGGGGGGTGTCCTCTCCTTGTCCCTTCTGCTGTGCTGGCTGGGGGACTCTGCTCATGTAGATCACGCAGACGCAGGTGGGGTATAGTTTTGCCTGGGTGGTTGAATCTGGGCCACTGAGGGCTGGCTTCCCAAAGGTCACTGGCTGCTGCTAGCCTCTCCCTCATGGATGCTTCTTAGCCACCTTGTGGGTGCTGGGATTCGAACCCAGATCCTCTGTAAGAGCAGTCAGTGCTCTTAACTGCTGAGCCAGCTCTCCAGCCCCCAGAAATTGATGCTTTTAAACACAATAAATAGACCAATGTGGACAGGAAGAACCTCTTCTCATACCATGTTTTAGTGCCAGAAATATGTGCGTATGTGTGTGTGTGTGTGTGTGTGTGTGTGTGTGTGTGTTCATGTAGGTACATGTGTTGTGGGGGAACCTGTGCACAGGTGTATGCATGTATATGGAGGCCAGAGGTCAATCTCTGCTGTTATTCCTTAGGAACTGTCCACCTGGTTTTTTGAGCCTCTCACTGGGGCTTGGGGCTTGGTGATTAGGCTAGGCTGACTGGCCAGTGAGCTACAAGAACCTGCCATTTTCCACATCCTCATCACTGGGATTACAAACAACTCATGGCATCACACCTGGCTTCTTATGTGAGTTCTGGGGATTGAACTTGGATCCTCATGCTTGCTTGGCAAGCACTTTACTACCTGGGCTATCTCCTCAGCTGCTAGTTGCCAGAAATGTTATCAGACACAGCAGTCTCGCAGACTGCCTCCAAAGGCTTTTCTGATTGGGATAACATGGATGGAGTGAAGGCATAGAAAGGGGAGAAGAGAAGAGAGAGTTGTTGGGATCAGGCTCCAGTCTAAGCTACTCCATCTTATATAGAACAGATTTTTCTATAAACAAGGCTGCACCTTGTTCTAGCACACTACATTTTACCAGCAGCTTTTGTCTCCATTTTAAGGGAGAAGGATGACTGCAGCCCCTGGATGGACCCAGAAACTGCATCCCCTGTCAGGCACCACCCAGCCAGCACAGACTGATAAATGACTTATATCTGAGGGCGGAGAGGGAGCCACTCTGTACATTCATGGAGGTGACTGAGACTGCGGGGCACAAAGGTCCATTAAAATCATATCAGGAAAATGAAGCCCAAGAACTTCTCATATATGACACACCAAAGACAGGGTGACTCTCTCACCTGGACTCTATAATGGGTGGACACTAAGACTGTGATGGCATGAGCCCACATCTATCAACTATACAGAAACCCATCATCCGCTGTCTGGTGTGTGCACCAAGGATCAACAAGGGAGGCACTCCCTGACTGCCTCCGGAGCTTTGGCTCAGCTCGTCCCCCACCGTTGATGCAGTCTACGTGATTGCATGCCTGTTTGCCTGCTCTGTCATTTGGATCTGACCTGAACCCACCAGTTCCAGGTTCAGTCCCGGTTCAGACCCTGCCTGGTTCAGCCTTTGCAGTTGGACTCTACAGCTTTTTTCTCAAACCCTGACTCCAGCAGCTCCAGCATCAGATCCCTCCCAGCACGAGTCTGGTTTGTTACCTTATTAACAAAAAGAGAGTCTGTATTGACTCTCTCTCAGCCCTTGTCTGAAACCTTTGAATTCTGCTGGTGAATTTAACCTGTATATATTCTTCAAACTACACATATACACATAGATACTTACTGCATGCTGTGTAATATAAGAGTCAATATCCATATTTAAGACCAGAATAAAAGAAATTATGCTCACGTCAGACAGTCAGATTACCAAGGTTGGCCATATTATTGACAAATTGCTGTCATTAAAATGGTTGAACCTTGTGAATTTGTTAGTCAATAAATTCTGACATTGTGGAAAGATGCAAACATCCATGTTTCTGGCATAGTGTGCTCACAATAGAGGTTGGTTTGCAGGGTAGCAAGCAGCATGAGCCATGGGCATGTAGCCAACCCAAGCTGGCTTATCTGAGTCTCAGTCAGGCCAGCGTGAGACTTCAAGCCAAGGGGAGCCTCCATCTTTCCTCTCTGTTTACTTAATACCACCACAAGAACTCTTCCTTTATCTAAGCATCCAGAGCTAGTGAATAGATTCTTTTTCTAATGAAAAGTTCATTACATATTAAAACCTTGGATGTGTTCTCTTTTAGTTGTTAACATATTGCTTAAGTAGAGGTCTTTTATTTACCCATCTACTTGTTAATGTAAGATATATCTTGTGCCAGGCAGTCTGATAAGAGACAGGTAACTCGAAGAGTTCCAATGTAGGTGACTGGCTCTAAATTCTTACAGAATTGTATCTGAATACCCACTGAAAGCTTAGGTTCTTGACACAAAAATTACCCAGTAATTGTTTGCTATTGAACGGAGCACAGTGAACCCCAGACAAAGAACAGCTAACTTAAGGTAGCAGAGTGAGGAGAGATTTCCTGGAGGAGAGAAGACAAGCAGATGAGGTAAACGCTCCTTGAAGGATGAGTGGGCCAAGGTGAAAGGAACATGTGTAAAAGCACATGAGAAGGCAAGGGAGATGACTCATTGGGCAAAGCACTTGCCCTACAAGTGTTAGGGCCAGAGTTTGAATTCCCAGCACCCCCATGTGTATGCTTGGTGGGCATGGTAGCCTATATATAATGTCCAGAGCTTGGAAGGCAGAGCCAGAAAATCCCCAAAGTAAGCTGGAGAGCCAGACTAGTTGAACTTGTAAGCCATAGGTCCAGCCGAAACCCTGCCTCAGCGAATGAGGTGGAGAGTGACTGAGGAAGACTCGGCCCCATGAGCACATGCACACATGTACACAGGCACCCTACCCAACCCTCACACGTGCAGACTGGGACACACACATATGCACCATACATACAGGCACATTTTAAAAAATAAAAAAGCTGGGGCTGGAGAGATGGCTCAGTGGGTAAGGGCACTGACTGCTCTTGCAGAGGACCTGGGTTCGATTCCCAACACCTACATGGCGGCTAAGAAGTTCCAGGGTAACCTCTCTGGGAATTGCATGACACGAGTGCCCTTACAGACATGCAGGCAATATACTTATGTACATAAAATAAAAATAATAAAGTGTTAAAAGAATAAAAAAACAGAAAAGGGGGCCCTTCAGCAAGACCCACATCTCTAAAACACACACACCATACCCCATGTGTGGGCTTTTAGCAGTCAGAAGACAGACGTGTGCTCTCTTTGAAAATGATAACTCTGGCATTTTCTATCCCAAGGACACTGCAGTAATTAATGTGTGGGTGACAGGTGGGCTTTGTTACACCCCAAAATGTCAGCATTCTTCAGGGAAAAATTGACAATATTGTGATCTATTGCAATATTTTTTACACGGTATAATTTGAGCTTGTAACTGCTTAACCAATTAAAGATTAAGCAGATAGAACTTAAAAGCTACTGCACAGTTGAAAGAATGATTTATTACACCAAAGGTTATTGGAATATAGGAAGCCAGATTACACAGAGAGAAAAATCACACTTTGTAGCTATTAGTTGGTGGTGCTCTAGGACTGGGCTTCCCTGTCCAGAGAAAAAAATAAACTCAGTAAACCCCACTCTTAGAATACTCCAGAGCATAATAACAAGCTAAAGGGCTTGGCAAGGCCCTGTGGTTAAGGAGCATTAAGTTTAGTAATGGTAATAAAGCAACATATATTTGTCCTATTGAGATTATCACATAACTGGATTTAGAAGAATACAATCAATGATAAATTCCACATAAAAACAATTCCATTCATGCAAAAGATGTGATCCTGGTTTGGGGAATGCATTAGTTGGTGACATTAATACTGTTGGATCTTTCTATTCAAATTATGTTTCTCACAGGCTCTGGTCATCACATGATGGTGGCTACATGGGTTATGCTATACTGTACAGAAGCAAGAGTGTGGTGGTAACTGAAAGGATCTCTGCAGGTTTTCAAACCTGGGTCTTGTTGGAGGGACGTATGCAGGGAAGGTCAGCAGGGTCCAGGCTGCCGGTGGCACTGTGTGGGCATGCTCCTAAATGAAGTGAGCCACGAAGTTCTTAATCGGAGAGATAAGCAGATTTGTGCCCTTAAAACTGTGTTCATACTGCTGTTGTGGATGAATTAGAAGGTGTCTAAGACCTGTGCTGAGACCAGAGGTATTATTACCTTGGTTCACAGGAAGATGAGCAGAAAGTGAAGTCAGCCTGAAGCCACAGAGTGGCGGGGACCTACAAATACGCAGCAATCGACAGCACTT
>VZQC01014706.1:0-17321 GCA_009823505.1 Rhizomys pruinosus
AGGCATTTGGCACTATCAAGGTAAATGCCGGCACCGCGGCTCCTAGAGGCGAGTAACGTATGGTCGGCAGCTAGATTCGTACGAGTACCGCTCCCAACCCATCCCAAACTGACAAAAAGGGCGCTCCCAAGCGGGCGTTGCTCCCGAGCCGGCATCCACGAGAGTTCCTGGCCACAGAACCGCACCCCCGCGGCTCTCTGCGCTCCCGCCCCGTGCGCGTTCCCTACGTCTGAAGGCGCGGGGTCCGAGCTCGGCGGGGCCCGCTTCCTAGGGCCGCGAACAGTCACGGTTCACCATTCGCCTCTCTTACCGCCAGCCCGGCGAGCACGCCCGGGGCGTGCCACCGCCCCGCCATCCTAGGCTCGGGGCCGTGAGAGTAGTGGAAGACAGACGTGCGGCCCCGCGCTTCTAAGCACCTCCATCCTCGTCCTTAATCCTCTACCCTTTAGCAGGGCTTAAATCCGCTGCAGGGGCTGCGACTCGCTCTGGGTCACAGAACTTAAACGCCCGAACGAAGTTTGGCTCGGAACTTTTCCTGACTCATCACATTCTTGAGATTTGAACCTGAGGCAGGTGGACCGCGGAATGTTTTTTTTTTTTTTTTAACCCTAGCGGTATCCAGGGGCACCTTAGGGACCGTGCGCAGAATCCCCCCGCGTCACCACTGGCTGGCGCGGGCAGATTGATCCAGCTTCGGTGTCCCCCGCCTGAATATAAACAATCTCGGGGTCCTCAGCCCGACCCCGGCCTCCAGCAGCCTGTCCCACTTCTCCCAGCCCCTCCTGGGGGACGCGTCTGTGCGCGTGCTCGCCGCGGAGCCGAGCGGGTGGGTGGGGTTTGCTGCTGGGCGGCGGCGGCTGCTCGTGGGTCCCCTGGGGATTCTGGGGCGGGGCTGCGGCGAGGGTACCCTCCGACCGAACGGCTTCGGCGGAATGGGGGGTGTGGCCGCTCGGCCAGCATCTTCCGGGTGGGAGGAAGGGTCCGCTCGTCTTGGCGGCGCGACCCCCGGGACCTGCTGCTAGAGATGCTCTTCCTCTCGGTGAGTTGTTTTTGTCACTGGCAAGGCTAGCCTGTCGCCCTTTGGTCACGCCCTAGAAAGGGGAAGGAACCAGGCCGGCCTCGGTAGGGCAGGGCAAAGGGGACCCAACCCGCTGCGTCCCCGGCCTGCAGACTGCGAGGCAGTAATCCGCGGCCCTGCTCGCTGTTCAGTTTCATGCAGGCTCCTGGGAAAGCTGGTGCTGCTGCTGCTGCTGCTGCCTGATTCCCGCCGACAGACCTTGGGACCGAGGCCGGCGCTGGCAGCTGGAGATGGCCGACACAAGATCAGTGTACCAAACCAGGTTTGAGGCGGCGGTGAAGGTGATCCAGAGTTTGCCGAAAAACGGTATGTGCACTGGGCTCCTTTTTCAAACCTTTTTGTTACTAGTCTGTCTTATTTAGCCTTTTTTTTTTAGTGATGAAAGGTAATGTAATTGAAAGGGCGGTATTTATTGTATGCCAATTAGTTACTTGCACATCTTTCAGGGTAGAGAGGAATATGTTATCCAAATTTTAGATAGTTTATATCGTTGAAAACAAGACATCATTTAATGACTGTGGGATTTGGGTATGTTAAAAAAAAATCTGGGGTGAGATGCCTGGTGCTACATACTCAGAGTGTGTAATTCAAATCTTTTGAAACTTTTGATATGAAGAGAAAGGAAAGCAAAACTTTTCTTGGTAAAAAGATTATGTTGACTCGTGATGTGTCTAGACATGGTTTTCTTCATACATGTCCTGTTGAGAGTTTGCAGAACTTTGTTGTTTGTCTGACCAGTGTTAAGGAATTTTTTCCCATTACTGAATTTTCTTTCTCTCTGTATTCTAAGTGAAGAAGCTTGGGAGGGAGATTTTCCCTTGTAAATGCATGTCCATTTGCATCATGTGATTTATTTTTTATAAAAAATCTTATTTAAAATACCTTAAGCACGTTTACTGTGCCAAACTTGTAAGCCTAACCGAATACATTACTATAGTATTTAATATGGTTTCACTTTTCATTTATTATCATTTGGCTAATTAATGACTTTTCAACAAAGTTCATTCCAATACAAATTCATTAAGTACAGATTCAAAAAGTTTTGAAAAAAAAAGCGTGCAAGAGCCACTGGGTTCAATTTCCAGCTCTCCAAAAAGTGGTACAGGGTGTAATCCCAGCTACTTTGGAGGATCCAAAGGGCAGGAGTTCTAGCTCAGCAGGGGAGCAATCTCCTCAGGCTCTAGGCCCAGTTGTGTTCATTTTAGAACTTCAGTGTTGTATTGGAGGAGGAAACATGGAGGGCTGAATTATAAGTATGAATAAGCAAAATGTAAGGAGGTAATAGTAGGAGGTAATACTCAGTAGATATTGATACATTTAAATGCTCAGTTAAGAATGTTGGTAGCTAGAGAGGTGCCTCAGAGGTTAAAAGAATAGCTGTTCTTGCCGGGGGTGGTGGTTTAGGCCTTTATTCCCAGTTACTTGGGAGGCAGAGGCAGGCGGATCCATCTGTGCGTTCAAGCCCAGCCTGGTTACATAGTGAGTTCCAGGCCAGGTGTGGCTACCGGAAACCCTGGGACTCAAAAAGGACAAAAAAAATAAAATAAGAATAGTGTTCTTCTAGAAGAACCGTGGTTGGAATCCCTGCACCCACATGGCAGCTACAAAAACTGTCTGCAACTACAGTTCCAGTGGATCTGCCACCTTCTTCAGTCCTTCCAGTGCACAACGTGGGATGCACTTATGCACATGTAGGCATATCATCTTGCACCATAAAATAAAAACTGTTTATAGGAAAATCAGAGTGTAAGTTTTTTTTTTTTTTTGGGTCTTTTCGAGACAGGGTCTCCCTGTAGGCCCAGCTGGTCCTGGAACTCGCTCTGTAGACCAGCTGGCCTTGACACGTCACAAAGACTCCGCCTGCCTCTGCCCTCCCCAGTGCTAGGATTTAAAGGCGGCGCCACCACACCGGCTAAGAGGTAAGTTTTATATAAGTCGTAAGTTTACTTTTCTCTGCCATGTGTTTTATAGTTTTGGAAAACTATAAACTAAACTTGATGTCTCCATGTTACTTTGTTCACTTTAAATTTTATTTATTTACTTTGTTTGATTATTTAATGGTTTTTCTTTTGAGACCGGTCTCCCTTTGTCCCAGCTAGCCTGGAACTAAAAGTTGGCTTCTATCTCACATAGATCCATCTGCCTACCTCTACTTCCTAAGTACTGAGATTAAAGGTGAGCACCACCAAGGCTTGGCCTTAAATTTTTACTCTTTTTTTTTTTTTTTTTTTTTTTGTATTCTTGAGGACCGGGTCCTCTCTTGGTGTTCGCCTCACCTGCCTGGAATCACTCTGTAGGATGTAGATGGCCTTGAACTCACAGCCGATCCACCTGCCTCTGCCTTCCTGAGTACCGGGATTAAAGGTGGAGCCACCATGCCTGGCTTAAATTTTACTTTTTAAGAAACCCAGCTGGGTGTGTTGGCGCCACCTTTAATCTCGCACTTGGGAAGCAGGTGGATTTTTGAGTTCAAGGCCAGGCCTGGTTCTACAGAGTGAGTTCCATGGTCAGCTGGGCTACAGGGAGACCCTGTCTCGAAAAGACAAAATAAAACCACCAAAAACAAAAACAAAACAATAGGCCCATGGGTATGGTGGTTCCTTTAATCCAGCACTTGGCAGAATTCCCAGGCAGTCTGGTCTACAGAGCGAGTTCCAGGCCCGGCTAGGGCTCCAGGGAGACCTTGTCCAAAACAACCCAAAAAACAGCCACACAAACGCATGGCAACTTAAAATTGTTTGCATTGCATACATTTAAGCCCTATATTTCCAGTTGGAGATACAGCTCAGAAGTTAAAGGCACCTGCTAATGTTCCAGACAACCAGATTTGGTTCCTAGCATCCACAATTAGGTGCCTCAAAACTGCCTATAATTCCAACTCCAGGGGATCTGAGACTCTCTTTTTGACCCCCTGGGATGGACACACACACACACACACACACACACACAAATCAAAAATAAAAATAAAACAAATATTTTAAAAGGCTAGCAAAGTGTTATACTCCTGTAATCCCAGCAGTTGGGAAACTAAGGAGAATAGCACTGGCCTTGGGCTATTAAATAGTTAGTTCCAAGCAAGGCTGACTGGGCTACATAGCTAGATTCTTTCTCACTTCAAAAACAAAAGGATGTATTACAAAATAAATATAAACTTGTAGCCGGGTGTGGTGGCACACGCCTTTAATCCTAGGCACTTGGAGGCAGAGGCAGGTGGATCTTTGTGAGTTCAAGGCAGCTGTCTACAGAGTGAGTTCAGGACAGCTGGGGCCTACAGGGAGACCCTTTGTCTCAAAAAGAAATCTAATCCCAGTTCTCAAGAAAAAGGCAAAAAGGCACTCAGTGTTCTGTTCCCAAAGCTAAACTGCTAGTAACTGAAACAGGTCTCCTATAAACTGATAGTAACTGAACCTGGTCTCCTATAAACTGATAGTAACTGAACCAAGTCTCCTATAAACTGATAGTAACTGAACAGATTCTAGAACTATTTTTTCTTTTTGGTTTATGAAATAATCTTTGTTATTAGCCCAGGCTGGGCCTCAAACTTGGGACCCTCCTACCGCTGTTCTCTCAAAAAACTGGGATCAGAGTCTGGTAAAACCTGGGCATCAGAGGTATGCTTACCATGTCTGTTTGTTAATCCTTTATTTGCTTTAGTTATTTTTTTGGCATGTTGGAGAGTGAACCGGGGACCTGTGAACTACACTAGCAAATGCCTATCACTGACCGTATTCTAGTCCGTACTATTTTATACTTATTTATTTGTTGTTTATTTTTGGTCTTTTTGAGACGGGTCTCTCTGTAGCCCCACCTGGCCTGTAACTCACAGAGATCCACCTGCCTTGTTATGCCCCTGACATTAAAGGATAAGCCACCAAACCCAGTTGCCCTTTAATGTTTTAAGTGTTGCTTGCCCTGAATTATTTTGCATGAGATTGGGTAGCCCTTTATTTTTTTAATTGCTCTAATTTTTTTTTTTTTTTTTTTTTTTGGTCTTTTCGAGACAAGGGGCTCCCCTGTAAGCCCCAGGTGTACTCACTCTGTAGATCAGGGCTGGCCTTGAACTCACACAGAGGTCAACCTTGCCTCTGCCTCCCACGTGCAGGAATTAAAGGCAACCATTGCACAGTTAATTTTTTACTTTTTAAGGGCTAAGTAATAATGAACAGGCTGGAAGAGACACAGGGCTAAGATTGCTTGCTTTCTTTAGGACCCAAGTTTGGTTCTCAGCATCTTGACGTGTCAAAGTCAACTTGTGACTCCAGCTCTGGGGGTTTGGATACCCTCAAATGGTTTTGACCAGTGCCAGCACACATACCGCATGTAAATAAAACTAACATTACAAAACAACTTTAAAAGCAGGCATGTGGCACAGGCATTTAATCCCAGCACTGGGGAGGCACAGGCAAGTAGATCACTGTGAGTTCAATGTCAACCTTGTCTACATCAAAATTCCAGACAGCTGGGACTATAGGGAGGACCCTGTTCCTCAACCCAAGGAAAAAAAAAAAAAAAAAAAAAAAAAAGAGAGACCAAAAAAAAAAGATTTTTTTTTTAAAAGTACTCATGAATCCTATAAAGAATGTGCTTAAGCCGGTGTTGCTGGTCCATGCCTTTGATCCTGGCACTTTGGGAGGCAGAGGCACGGCTGGATCTCGTGATTTCAAGGATAGCCTGGTCTTCAGAGCGAGATCCAGGCCAGCTGGGATTAAAGGGAGACCCTGTTTCAACAATACTCAAAAATACAAAAAAAAAAAAAAAAAAGGTGTGCTTGATCGGACAAACTTAGCCTTTAGATATGTAAATTATAACATAATCCTTTAAATATGTACATTACTTTGACTACTTTGAAGACAGAAATACTGTAGTATTTAGTATAGATTTATCTGTATCTAACCAATAAACTTATAAATTTTTTAATATGTTTTTAAAATCTATTATTTTGTATGTGTATGCATGTACCTACTCTGCATGTAGGTTTGTGCACCCATGTTGTGCAATGCCCATGGAGGTCAGGGAAAAGCTGTCAGGATACTTCTGGAACTGGAGTTAATAGGTGTTTCAGCCCCCATGTGGGTGGCTGGGGATCGAATCCGGGTCCTCTGCAAGACGGGCTCGGCACCTCTTAACCGCTGGGCTATCTCTTCAGCCCCCAACTTATAAATTTTAATTTGTTGGCTTACTGAAGAAATGAGATGAAGTTCTTTGAATTGAGTTTTTATCTATTTATTTGTTTTGTGGGTGCATGCATGTGGAGGACAAAGAACAACTTTATGGAGTCTGTTCTCTCTCTTTCCTGGGTCTGGGGATTGAACTAGGGCTTATCAGGTTTGACTGCAAAGTGCCTTAATGCATTGAGCCATCTTCCCAAAACCCACCTCCTTTTTAAAACAAACTTTACTATTTAGGGATTTTAATTTAGAGCTTTGTGTATTAACTCATTTTAACTATGCTTTGCTCTATTTTCACTCTTTACTGTGTAAAGAACAACTGTCTCATCGAAATACTGTGTCTAAGAAATACTCCTGCTGACTCCATTATGGAATGATTGTTGGGATTCATTTCAGCCCATGCTGGGGGGCTAGCCACTAGCATGAACTACACTCCTTCAACTAAAAAAAAAAAAAGAACAATATGCCCAAATTTCACATGTACTATATAGGTAATTATATTTTGGGACTTAATTATACACTCTTGGCTAAACTTGAACTACTGGTTCTCAATTTGTCTTATGTTGTATTCTCCATGTTTTTTTTTTATTATCTAGGCTCTTGCTTACCACCATGTAAGTTGTTGCTGCTTGGTCTGTTTAAAATTTTTAATTTGGCCGGGGTGGTGGTGACGGGCTTTAATCTTAGCACGTGGGAAGCAGAGGGAGTCGGATCTTTGTGAGTTCAAGGCCCGCCTGTCTACAGAGGGCGTTCCCGGCCAGCTGGAGCTTACAGGGAGAACCCTGTCTCAAAAAAGACCAAAAAAGAAAAGAAATAAAAAACAATTTTTATTTTGCGGCTGGGACTACGGGGAGACCTGTTTCAAACAGACAAAAAAAAAAAATTTTTTTAAATTTATCTGGGGCTGGAGAGATGGTTACGAGGGCTGAGTGCTCTACAGATGACCCAGATTCATCCCAGACACCCACATGGCAGCTGAGGAACCTGTCTTCTAACTCCAGTTCCAGGGAATTATGGCCCTTTTCTGACATCCCTGGAATTGCATGGACATGGGGGGGGGGGGCGCGTTCACACACCCTACATGCAGACAGTAACATCCATAACACATACAAAATAAAAAAAAATTTATCTTGATGTTGTGTATATGAATGTTTGGCATGCATATATGTAAGAGTATCACCCATGTTGTGCTGTGCCTGTGGAGGCCACAAGAGGACATCAGATCCCCTGGAGATGAAGTTGTGGGGGATTGTTAGTTGCTATATGGGTGTTGGGAGCTAAACCCAGGTCCTCTTCAAGAGCAGCTAGTGCTCTTAACTGCTGAGCCATCTCTCTCTAGCCCCATAATCTGTGTGTGCGTGTGTGTGTTGTGTGTGTGTGTGTGCGCGTGGGCATGCGTGTGTGTTTTGAATTTATTTTTATTGTATGTTGTATGTATATGAATGTTTTGTCTGCATTTATATAATCACTCCACGTGCATGCCTGGTACCCATGCAGACCGGACGGGGTGGGTTAGACCTTGGAACTGGAGATAATAGGTGGTTAGTACTATGTGGGTGCTGGGAAATGTACCTGGGTCTTCTGCAAGGGCAGTCAATGCTCCTAACCACCAAGTCATCTCTCTAGCCCTCCAATCATTTGTTTGTTTGTTTTTTTTTTTAAGTATCTTTGTAATAATTTGGGCCTTTAAAAGGAATGAACACTGATGTGATTTCTTCTAAATACAGGTAGGTAAAAAGGGAAATGGAGTGGTAGATTTTGATCCTATATTACCTATAACTAACAGATACTTGTACTTTAAAAACATTTTGACATATATTGTGCTTTTTTTTTTTCTTTTTTAGATACTTGTTTCTGTGTAGTCTAGGCTGGCCTGGCACTTAGTATGTAACCCACTTAGTATGTAACCCACTGGCCTTCCTAGGCTGGCTTCCTATCTGTGATCCTCTTTCCTCTGCTTCCCAAGTGCTGGGATTAGAGGTATGTGCCACTACACCTGGCTTTTTTTTTTTTTTTATTTTTTTATGATTTATTATCAGTGTTTGATTTGTATATGCACTTTTTTTTTTGGTCTTTTGAGGACCATGCTCATGGATTGGGAAAATTAATATAGTAAAATGTCCATTTTACCCAAACCCTTGTTGCTTTAATACAATCCCAATTTAAAATCCCAGAGTTTCTTCACAGGTTTGGAAAAAAGTCCTTAATTTTCATTTGGGAAAAAACCAAAAGACCCCGTATAGCCAAAACAAAACCCTGAGTGAAAAGAGCAACACGGGGAAGGGGGGGAATCTCTATACCAAACTTAAAACTATACTACAGGTCTATAGTCATAAAAACAGCCTGGTACTGGCACAAAAACAGACCTGTTGACCAATGGAAACAAAAACTGTAGACCCAAACTTGGACACATACAATTTAGCCATTCTTTTTTTTTGGAGGGGGTTCTTTTTGAGAAAGGGTCTCCCTGTAGCCTCAGCTGTCCTGAACTCATCTGTAGACCAGGCTGCCTTGAACTCACAAAGATCCGACTGCTCGCTCCCAAGGTTGTTTTTGCTAGGATTAGAGGTGTGTGTAACACACCCGGCTTTTTTTTTTTTTTGACAGGGGGCGGAGAATTCTTCAGCCATCCTCATATTTGACAAAGTGGCCAAGGAAGATTACATGGAAGAAACGACCAGTTCTTTCTAGCAAGTGATGTTGGCAGTAAATGGATCATCATTTGTAAACGAATGAAATTAAACCCCTGCCTATTGCCCTGTACAAAGTCAACTCAAGGTGGATCAAAGACCTCAACGTGGAAACCCAAACTCTGGAGACAATAGAAGAAAAGTTGGCAGCCGACTACAAGGCATAGCGTAGGAAAAGACTTCCTAACTCAGACAACAGCTGTGCAAGAATTAAGGTTGACAATTGACAAATTGGGGACCCTCATTACACTCAAAAGCTTTGTATACAAAAGAAACATATCAAGGAAGTGAGAGAAATCCACAGAGTGGAGGAACTTCACCTTAGAAACATCTGACAAAGCATTTGATTTCCAGAATTATATATAAACTAATCAGAAAACAAAGAAGAAAGAAAACAAATGACCCCCTCAATATATGGAGCAAAGAGCTGAACAAAGACTTCACATGTGAGGAATTAGAGATGGCTGAAGAAACCACCTTAAGAAGTGTTCAACCTCACTACTCATTAAGGAAATGCAAATGAAAACCACTTTTAAGATATACCTCCCTCCAGTAAGACTTGCTAGGATCAAGAAAAACAAATGATTACCAAGTGCTGGAGAGAATTGTGGGGAACGGGGAACACTCCCTTTTGGCTGGTTCGGGAAATGTAAACTCGTACAGCCACTATGGAAAGCAGTGTGGAGAAACCCTTGGAAGACTTGAAAGAAACTTGCCACCTGACCCAGAAATACCACTCCTAGTCATGTAACCTCAAGACTCACACCACCACAGAGATAACATGCCCACGGCCAGTTTTATTTCAGCTCTCTTAACAATAGCACGGAGCTGCAACAACCAAAATGCCCCTCAAACTTGATGAGTGGATAGCGAAAAATTTGTGGTACCATCTACACAATGGGGAGTTATGCAGCAGTAAAAGAAAGATGACATCATGAGCTTTGCAGGAAATGGTTGGAGCTAGAAGACATCCTGCTAGGTGAAGTAACACCGTCCCAGAAAAAAACGATGAATGGTATCCCCATCTGTGGATGCTAGTGCCAAATTACCTAGTTGTAATATTTCTTGTGCACCGCCCCTTGAGCTTTTGCCGGGGGCAGTTCGGAGTGTGCATATTGGGAAAACACAACAACAAACAGAAAGGACTGCCTCAAACGAACTTGCTGAAACAGTGAACTTCTGCTCAAAACAGTCAAAACAGTCAACTTCCACCTGGAGAATTTTGCGAAAGATGAGAAAGAGATGAAAAGTATTTTGGCAGAATGCATGAGCTCCTGGTGGGGTGGGGCATAGGGTGGGGAACATGGTCTAGATTTGACCATCTTGTACAAAATATATTTTAAAAATATATATAAAAAAAGGGACTTTGGGTAAAGTCAAGCAGTTTGAATTTTGGTTAAAAAAAAAAATCCAATGTTAAAGTAGATTTCTCAGTTCATCTGTAATTCGGGACACATCAATTTCTTTAAAGACAATTCTTCATATACTGTTTTTTATTTGATAATTGCTGGTTATTTTGGTTACACCTATAATATTTTTATTGAGCTGATTTATTAAAAATTAAAAGTTCAAAATTTCAGCGTGGTGGTGCACACCTTTTAATCCCAGCACTCGGGAGGCAGAGGCAGATGGATCTCTGAGTTCCAGACCAGCCTGGGCTATAGAGCGAGCTCCAGGGCTCGCTGGGATTAGGCCCAGGGCGACCTGGGAGGTCTCCCAAAGGGAGACACTGTCTCAAAAAAAAAAAGTTTAAAATTTCAAGAGCTTTGAAATCAAAGTGAGGAAAACAACTTAATTAATTTCGTTTCTAAGGGTAAAAAATAAATAATTTGAAGTGTAAACAATATATAGTCTATGCATGGTGGCTCATGCCTTTATCTCAGCTCTCAGGAGGCTGCTACAGGAGATTGCTATGAGTTTGAAGCCAGTTCGGGTTACACAGTGAGTTCCAGGCAAGCTGAGCTTCAGTCTGAAATAAGACCCCTGTCTGGCAAAAAAAAAAATAGAAAATCATTTCTAGTATGCTATGGCGTTATGAGTTATGTTCCCCTTATGATCTGTATTTAATGTGTTTTCCAATAGGTTTTTCACCGCAACAACTGAAATGATGCTCACGTTCTATTAGCTTCTATAAGCAGGCAACTGAAGGACCCTGTAAACTTTCAAGGCCTGGATTCTGGGATCCTATTGGAAGATATAAATGGTAATTCTCTTTACAGAGCTAAGAAAGAATTTTCATTTTAATGATTTATTATCAGACAGCTGTTGTTTGGCTATATATTATTCCTGTGCACAAAGTACGTACTGTTTATAGTTTTTTTTTTCCTTTTGAATGTCATTCACACAATTTTACACAATCAAAAAATTTTTGGAAAGACAGGGAAATAGCAGACTGTAGAGAGATCAGTACTTCAAAGATAGAAAGTAACAATAAATTTTTTCTCACTTACTCTTTCCTTTTGTGGACGCTCCCTTGCCACTCCCCAGATCAACTCCTAAACTTAAAGAAAGATGTTGGCAGTGCAACTCTGTAATTCTAGCAGTCTTCGGAGGGAGGCAGAGGGATCAGGAAGGAGGTAAGGCCAGCCTTTGATACATGAGACCCTGGGCTACATGAGACTCTGATCTCAAAAAACAGCAAACAGACTTCCTTGTCACTTTTAGTTGCCAGAAAAAATAATGACTTTTGCTTGTCAATGAATATTGTTTGCTTTGTGATGTTGAGATAATATATAACTAGAAATGACTCAGGTACTGCCACATTAGCTGGTATCTAAGCTTTGACTTCTGACCCACTGTACTGGAGTGAAAACTGATTTTTTTTTTTTTCGAAAACTGATTTCCTAAATCGTTAAACATATCAGGATCGGATGTGGTGGCTCCGCTTTTATCTCCGAACTTGGGAAGCAGAAGTCAGTGGATCTGTGAGATCAAGCCCCACCTGGTCTCTCAGTGAGTTTCCGGACAGCCAGAGCTCACAGGGAGACCCTGTCTCCAACACGACCAAAAAAAAAAAAAAAAAAAAAATCATTAAAATATGAGATATTTCTTTTTTTTAATTATTTTTTTATTTATTTATTTATTTAGTTATTTATTTATTTATTTATTATTTGCTATGAATGCTCCTTGTCTGCATGTCGGTTTGTGCATCCGTGTCGTGCAATTCCGGGAGGTCAGAAGAGGGTGGTAGATTTCCCCTGGAACTAGAGTTCTCCTGGATTGGAGTTATAAAACGGTTTCAGCTGCCATGTGGGGCTGGGGATCGAAAATCCCAGGTACTCTGCAAGAGCAGTCGGTGCTCTTAATGCTAGGTCATATCTCCAGCCCCCAAAAGATTGAGATATTCGCTACATATTTTGAAGAACTAATTCACGTGGGAAGAGAGTAAAAGTTGATTTTTTTTAATACTATGCGCGATATACAACAAGTTCATGGTAGTCTGTTTTGTTTGAAAGGGTGGGTAGTCAGACAAAAAGGTCATGTGTTTTGTGTGGTTCTTGTTTCCAAGGACAGGGGTCCTCCCTGTGCTCCAGTTGTCCTGGAACTCCCTCTGTAGACCAGGCGGCTTGAGCTCACAAAGATCCCACTGCCTCTGCCTCCCAAGTGTCGCTAAAGGTGTACGCCACCACGCCCGGCTCAACATTTATTAATCAAAGTTAGACCTAATTCCCCTTCCTTGTCTCCTCCCCATCAGAGTTCATGCATTTTGCCATAATTATCTTTTTTTTAATTCAATATTTTTTTCCCCTTAGTTTTATATACTCTTAACAGTATGCATACCATACTTCCTCCCATATATACAACAATTACAAAGTCTGAAAAATAAGTTGTAGGTTACTTCTCCATTAATGTATTCCATTATAATGGTACAGTTGCTTTAGGTAAAAGAAAAATTACAAACACACCCACCACACACACACATTAACCATGCTAGTTTTCCTTACTACTAGGTATTTGGTGCTAGCATCCACAGATGAGGGCTCCCATTCGTCATTTTTTTCTGGGACTTGTTATTTCACTTAGCAGAGTATCTTCTAGTTCCATATTTACCTGCAAGTCTCACGATGTCATCTTTCTTTTTTAATTTTTATTTTATTTAGTGTATGAATGTCCTGTCCGCATTAGGTTTGTGCCACCCATGTCGTGCTATGATGCAGAGGTCAGAAGACGGTGTCAGATTCCCCTGGAACTGGAGTTCTCCTGGAATTTTGCGTTACAGACAGCTCTCAGCTGCCCTGTGGGTGTTGTGGATCGGAACCCAGGTCCTCTGCCCAAGAGCAGTCATGTGTTGCTCTAAACCGCTAGGGCCATTTTCTTCTCCAGCACCCAATGTCATCTTTCTTTACCACTGCATATAACTCCATTGTTTAGATTGTACCTCATTTTCTCTATCTACTCTTGGTTGAGGGGCTTGGGTTGGTCCCAGCTTTACTATTGTGAAGAGAGCTTCAATAAACATGGCTTGTGCATGTATCTTTGCGATAGGATGCGTCTTGTGGGTATCTACCCAGGATGGTATGGCTGGGTCAGGGCGTAGGCTCATTTTAAGTCCTTTTTTTTTTTTTAATTTTCTTTAAATTTTATTTTATGTGTATGCATGTACTGTCTGCATGTAAGGTCTGTGCACCCATGTCATGCAATGCCGCGGAGGTCAGAAAGAGGGTCTAGGATTTCCCATGGAAACTGGAGTTCTCCTGGAATTGGATTTACAGACGGTTCTCAGCCGCCATTGTGGGTGCTGGGGATCGAACCCGGGTCCTCTGCAAGAGCGGTCGGCGCTACTAACCGCTCAGCATCTCTCAAGCCCCTCCTTTTGAGTCTTTTAAAGGGTTCTCTCCACACTGCCTTCCATACTGGTTGTATGAATTATCTTTCCCCCCAGCAGTGGATTAGTGTTCCCCTTTACCCACAGCCTCTCCAGCATTTGGTTTTTTGTTTTTTTCAGCCCAGTCTACTGTAGTGAGATGATATCTTAAGTGGTTTTAATTTGCATTTCCTTACTTATACTGATGTTCAACCACTTTTTTAAAAATTTTTATTTATTTTTGTATGTGTATGAATGTAGGGCTGCGTGTAGTTTGTGCACCCGTGTCGTGCGGTGCCTCGGAGGTCCGAAGAGGTGTTGGATTCCCCTGGAACTGGATTTAAAGAGATTTTTCAGCTGCAATGTGGGTGCTGGGGATCGAACCGGGTCCTCCGCAAAAGCGCAGTGGGGCTCTTAACCTCTAGGCCATTTCTCCCGCCCCTGTTGAAAACTTTTTAAGATCTTTCTCAGACATCTTAATTTCCTCATTTGTAAGTTCCTGTTTGGCTCTTTACTCCATCTCTTGACTTAATCATTGCATCCATTTTCCGCAGTTGACGTATCTTCATTCTTTAATGGCTACAGGCATGAGCTATCACGCCAAGCTTGAAAATTATTATCTTTTTTTGTCATTTACTTCTGTATTTTCATTCTAGGGATGCTTGGAGTTCATTGGGAGATATGACTAAAGAAGAAGCAATGATTGCATATGTTGAAGAAATGAAAAAGGTTGGAAAAATAATTCATAGGGAATAAAAATATTCAAAGCAGCTTTTTTAAGACCGTATCGACTCCTAGCTGGCTTGGGAACTTGATATATAGACTGAATGGGTTTGCTCTCAACAGAGACCTGTCTGTCTCCCTTTTTTATTTATTCATTTATTTATCTTTAGTCTTTTTGAGACCCGATCTCCCTTCCAAACTGTCCTGGAACTCATTCTGTGAACTTGTAGGGACCCGGTCTGGCCTTGAACTCACAGAGATCCACCTTCCTTTCTGCCTCCCAAGTGCTGGGATTAAGGCATGTGCCACCACACCTGGCCTGTCTGCCTCTCTACCTCCAGGGGGTACACTCATACACTAGGATTAATATGTGTGCTGCCATTGATTCTGGGGATTCAATTGCTGGTCCTTATACTTGCATAGAAAGCACTTCATTTCACTGAGTCATATCTTCAGACTGACACTTTTATTTTTTTTAGATGTTTTTGATACAGTGTCTCCCTTATAGCTCCAGCTGGCCTGAAACTCCAAGGACGCCTTAGATCAGCTGATTTGCTGTCCTTGATTTCAATAGAGATCTGTATGCCTTGCTTCCCAGTGTGGGGGACTTAAAGGGTGTGCTCCCCACCTCCCAGGTGACACCTTCGTTTTTTTTTTTTTGTCAGGGTCACTCACTGGCTGGCCAGTTAGCCTTCCTGAGATCCTTGTGTCCTGCCTCCCAGCATTGGGATTCTAGGTGCATAGCACCGTGGCCTGGTTTTTATGTGGGCACTAGGGACTGAACTCAGGTCTTCCTGCTTAGCACCAAATTTTACATGATTGAGCTCTGGATGCCACTTTTTTGTAGTCCATGAAATTTAGGATTTTTATTAAAACATTATTTAGCTAGATTACAGATAAACTGTATTAAATTAACCTAAAACCAGTCATGCTCTTAACTAAAAACTTTATTATTTATTTTTAATTTTTTTATTTTTTGTATGTGTAGAAATGTTACTGTCTGCATGTAGGTTTGTGAACCCCGTGTAGTGCAGTGCCTCAGAGGTCAGAAGAGCGCGTCGGATTCCCTGGAACTGGAGTTCTCCTGAATTTGGAGTACAGACGGTCTCAGCTGCCAGTGGGTGCTGGGGATCGAACCTGGGTCTTCTGCAAGAGCAGTCGATGTCCTTAACCTGGAGCTAGGCTATCTCTCCAGCCCACTTTCTTTTTTTATTTTGTGTGTTTGCGTGTGTGTGTGGTGTTGTTTTTGTGTGGTGTGTGTGTACGTTGTGTGTGTGTGGTGTTTGTTTGTGTATGTGTGTTGGTTTTGGTTGGTGTGTGTGTGGTGTGTGTGTGTGTGTCGTAGCCCATGCACTGTTGCCCGTGAAGGTTGGAGGACAGCTCTCAGGGGTTGGTTTTCTCCTGCCACCTTGCAGGATCAGGGAACTGAACTCAAGTTTCGGGCCTGCATGCAGTCAGTCCCCTTTTCCTGATGAGCCTTCTCTGTGGTCCATAGGGAACTTGAAAGCTTTGAGAATAAGTAGTATTTACTTAGGCAGAGATTGGCCTGTGCCTGCTTGTCTCTGGGTGTGGCTCTTGATTGCTGTGTTCTAGCTCTTGCACATGTGTTATTGCTGTTTATTTATTATGTTTAGAGGAGAGAATTTTACAAATGATGGGTGATTTCTCTTTTTTTTTTTTTTAATTTTTTTAATTTTGAGAAAGGTATTTTCTATGTAGCTCAAGTTGGCCTGTACTTCCTATTAGTTTAGTCTGGCCTCAAAACTGTCCTCAACCTCTTCATTGTTGAGATTACAAGAGCACACTACCCTGCCTAGCTGAGATGATGGTCTTGGTTGTTTTTCTCTAAGAAACTTTTAGAGAGAAACTTGTTAAATTCTTGGTGTGGCTATCTATGTCCTGAATATATTGACTCTGGAAGTTCTAGCTGATTAAAACAATATTTATAATTGTTTAGCATTATGCATACTCCATTTATATCGTTGTGACATTTTTACTCCACAGTTTACTCTCTTACCTTATGGAATATGAGAAACCTAAATAATGAATTTCAGCAGATCTACTAAGGAATTAAATTTGGGGTGTTGGTGAGATGGCTCACTGGTTAAGAGCACTGGCTGCTCCTTGTGGAGGACCTGGGTTCCATTCAAGGTATTCACATGGTGGGCTACCATCTACTAACTCCAGTTTTAGGGAGATCTGGTGCTGTCTTCTGGCCTCCCACAGGCACTGTCACGTGTCCTTAAGTACATGCAGGCAAAACACAAAGCATATTAACGAAAATAATCATAAAAACTAAAAATAAGTTGCGAAGCTTTTAGGGCTAACTTTAAATTGAGAGATATCTAAAAGAGGATCAAAGGTGTTGAAAGGGAGTTAGGGTGGGAAGTATGTTTGCCTCACCAGATTCTGGTATAGCAGTATGGGGAACTTAAAGCATGCTAACCTATGTTTGAATTGTATCTGCCATTTATTAGCAGTGACTTTGGTGACATCAAAATTAACATTATCCTGTGGTTTCAATGTTTTTCTAGAATCTAATTCTTATGGTTATTATTGTAATGCCGCGTCTATTTGCAGATATACTTTTATAAAAAAGAAAAACATTCTTTTAATCCTGTCCATTGAGCCGCAATACATGTACTATGCGCTGTCAAAAATCAAGCTGTAACCACTAAACTAGCAGTTAACATAGTTCATTTCATGTAATCTATTTCAGCAATCTTTGCGTATGTTCTATGAATGGCAGCATTGATAGGTATATGTCAGCTAAAGTCATATCAGCTTCTAGGCGAACATATTAGCATGATTTGCCTAGCACTGGAAGCCCTGGGTTAGAAAAAGTTTCCAGAACCAAA
>VZQC01014707.1:3694-18820 GCA_009823505.1 Rhizomys pruinosus
CTGCCGTCCACAGCACACACAGCTCATCTCTGACTGCCGTCCACGGCACACACAGCTCATCTCTGACTGCCATCCACAGCACACACAGCCCATCTCTGACTCTGCCATCCACGGCACACACAGCTCATCTCTGACTCTGCCGTCCACAGCACACACAGCTCATCTCTGACTGCCGTCCACGGCACACACAGCTCATCTCTGACTGCCATCCACAGCACACACAGCCCATCTCTGACTCTGCCATCCACGGCACACACAGCTCATCTCTGACTCTGCCGTCCACAGCACACACAGCTCATCTCTGACTCTGCCGTCCACAGCACACACAGCTCATCTCGCAAGCCCAGGCTAACTCCATTCCACACCTGCTGCTGCTCTTAGTGGTCGTCCCACGGTCCTGGCATCTCCAAAAAGCTGGGGTCTCCACTGAAACTGAGGCTGCACCTTCACCAGTGGGCTTTTTTGGCCTCTCATAGTGCCAAGCCTCAGCTTCTCTCCATGACCCCTGCAATCCTGGGGGTCTTCACTGCAACCAAGGCCACACTTTGCCCAATTGCCTTTCCTGGCCTCTCATAGTGCCAGGCCTCAGCTGCTCTCTGTGACCCCTTCACATTTCAACACCAGAACCACATAGGAGACTCTTACACATTACCAAGTTCTGCTTCTGGCTTGAGGTGGAGGGTCAGGCCCCCTCTGGACCACAGCTTCAGTGTGCTGACCCTGAGAGAATTCTTCCCAGAAGATTTTACCACAGTGATGCTGGTCTCTTGTTACTTACAGCTGATCCTTCAGCCCTAGCTAACCAGAACCTACAGATTCTCAAATCATGCAAACAGCCCTGATGGTCTCTGCTTCCCTTTGAAGCTTCACAAGCCAGGCCTCCATTGTCTACAATGCTTCCAGAATGACTGTTCCAAGTCCCAAACAACAAACTCTAAGCACTCAATGGTTTTTCCAGCCCTGAGTTCCAAATGCTTCCATAATCCTCCCCAAAACACCAAGGTCAGATCCGTCACAGCAATAGCCCACTCTCTGGTATCAATTTCTGTTCTAGTTTCAATTACTGTGACAAAACACTCTGACCAATACAAATTTGGAGAGGAAAGGGTTTATTCTCATATCTCCCAGGTCACTGTTCATTACTTAGGAAGCCCAAGGTAGGAACTCAGGGCAGGAACCTGGAGGCAGGAGCTAAAGCACAGGCCATGGAGGAACGCTGCTTACTGGCTTGCTCCGCTGGCCCATGTTCAACCTTATTTATTTATTTATTTATTTATTTAATTTTTATTTTATTTATTAAATAAATTTTTATTTACTTATTGTTTTTTTATGTGTATGAGTGTGCTGTCTGTGTGTAGGTTGGTGCACCCATGTCGTGCAATGCCGCGGAGGTCAGAAGAGGGCGTCAGATTCCCCTGGACCTGGAGTTAAAGACGGTTCTTATCCACCAAGCGGGTGCTGGGAATTGGACCCCAGTCCTTTACAAGAGCAGTCAGTGCTCTTAACCACTGAGCCATTTTCTCCAGCCCCTCAACCTTTCTTATACAACACACAACCTGCCCCGTGGTGGCACCGCCCACAGTGGGCTGGGCCCTCCCACATTGCTCTACAATCAAGATAATACTCCACAGACAGGGCTACAGGCCAATCCAATGAAGTCAATTCCCCAATTGAGGCTCCCGCAACCCAGGTGTGTCAAGTTGACACTAAAGCTATCCAGCGCACAGGAAGGTGAGGAAAGGAAAGAAAAAAGTGTCATAAAATAAACATGTCCTGGTCCCAGGGTTTGATCCTCTGGGACTGGGGCGAGTTTGAGCCAGGTATGGTAGTCGACCATGCCTTTAAAGTCACAGCACTCAATGGGCAGAAGCAGCTGGAACTCTTGTTAAGTTGTAAGAAATCCTGGTTTACATAGTGAGTTCCAGGCCAGCCAGGGCTGTCTTAGAACAAAAATTTTTTTGCTGGAGAGATGGCTTAGCAGGTAAGATGGCTTAGCGGCTACTCTTGCAGAGGACTCTCGTTTGTTCCCAGCACGCACATGTCTAATAACCATCTCCAGTTCCAGGGATTGTGACGCCGTCTTCTGACCTCCATGGGCGTTGCATAACACTGGTACACTTACATACATGCAGGCAATACACTCATACACAAAATAAAAATATTTTAAGTTTGAGAAAAAAGTGTAAGGAAAGGGATCAGTGTTTGACAATATCAGTATCACCCTCTGCAAGAGCGGTCGTCGCTCTTAAGCACCCACATGGCGGCTGAGAACCGTCTGTGACTCCGGTTCCAGGAGAACTCCAGTTCCAGGGGAATCCGAGACCGTCTTCTGACCTCCGCGGCATCGCACGACACGGGTGCGCAGACCTGCATGCAGACAATACATTCATACACATAAAAATAAATAAATAAATAAAAATTTAAAAAAAAAATATCAGTATCACCCAAGAAGAAAAACTAAACAGAAAAGTAGAATGTCCTCATTGCTGAGGTTACTGGTGAGTTCTGCTCTCTGGGCTGGGTTTTGCAAAGTTTCTCCATTAAGCAATTAGAGTTTTGTCAGCTGGCTAGTGAGAGCTATCGTTTTTTTTTTAAAATACAAGTCCCAGCAAACATAGCGCCTGTGGCTTCTGCAGGCCAACCTGCCAGGGACAGAATGATCTCTGGGATTTGTAGTCTAGCTCTAAAAACAAGGTGGGCCGCGCACTACCGGCACAGATGACAGAGGTGGGGAATCACAGCTATGTCAACCAATGAGCACTGCGCCCCGGACTTCAGTCGCAAGCAAGCAGCCAATCCACGAGCCCCTCAGCTTGAGTGAGATGGAGTGCAGCCTACGGACGGCCCATGGGGCGGAACGTGCGTGGCGGCCCTAGTGTGAGACATGGGAGGCGGCTGGTGGTGGGCTCGGATCGCCCGCCTGGCCCGCCTGCGTTTCCGGGGGTCGCCGTTACCGCCTCAGCGGCTCCGCAGCGGTGGCTCCCGAGGGTCCTTTGCCCCGGGCCACGGCCCGCGCGCGGGAGCCTCGCCGCCCCCAGTGTCAGAGCTGGATCGCGCGGACGCTTGGCTCCTCCGGAAGGCGCACGAGACAGGTCAGTGGCAGGGGCAGGGGTCCGCCCGGGTGTGAGGGGGAGGTCCGTGTGGCCCATCCTCGCGTACGAGGGAGTGGATGATGAGGGTGATAACTGCATTTGGTGGAGACATGGCTCAGCGGAAGACGGACTTCGCCTCTAAAGGCGGCGGAACGCTGGGTGCAAGTGTGCAACCTGGCCGCCTAGGGCACTGGCCTGCGGGTAGAAGCTGGGTCCTGGTTAAGGAGGTGCAGAAGAGATTTCAGGGGAGATTCCGGTTAGGAGAAGCATTTTGGCGGCAAATCACCTGCCTACTTGATAGTGGGCTCCAGAAGCCGCTAAAAGTGAGCGAATTGCCTGCGACAAGGGGGTGGGTTTGGGTTGCACAAGGACCACTCTGCATGAAGCGGGAATGTGGCTCCCTGCAAAGATGGGGAAGTTCCAGATTGGACTAGTGCGCAACCAATAGCAGAAAAGGTCTCTGCTGATTGGAGGGGGAGGTGATCTCGGCGGCATAGGGGAGGGACTTGCGGCAGGGGAGGGGGCTAACCTATTGGAACTGCTCGGGTAGAGAGAGGGGGCGAGTGGTGGGGAGATGTGGACGCCTGGAGCGAGGACTTCCCAGGGAGGAGAGGGCTAGTATGTAGAAGAAGGTGAAACGGGATGCTGGAGAGAGGCCTGTGGGCTTAGGCTTGGTCACGTTGACCCCTTGAAGAGACAGGCTCCTTATCCTACAACTGAGCTTCTTTAATTTTTGCCCGAGATTATCCTCTGGGTTTCACAGAGACTGTCTTGAATCACTGGTCAAATCACTGGTCACTTAGAAGGCATAAATGCCTTCTAAGCCCTGGGGCTACGGGGATGCTTCCTGGAAGGGGCAAGAGTCTGGCCAGTTTTGCCTTATAGCTGGATGGAATAAGAATTGGTTCTAGGGGCTGGAGAGAGAGCCTAGCGGTTAAGAGCACCGACTGCTCTTGCAGAGGACCCGGGTTCGATCCCCAGCACCCACATGGCGGCTAAGAACCGTCTGTAACTCCAAATCCAGGAGAACTCCAGTTCCAGGGGAATCCGAGACCCTCTTCTGACCTCCGCGGCATTGCACGACACGGGTGCACCGACATGCATGCAGACAGTACATTCATACACATACAAAAAAGAAAAAAGAATTTGTTCTGATGGTCTGGGATGAGGGGGTCAAGGAGGCAGGGCCTGGCTGATATGGAGACCTGCCCCCTCTCCCTCCAGCTTTCCTCTCTTGGTTCCGAAATGGCCTTCTGGCATCAGGAATCGGAGTCATCTCCTTCATGCAGAGTGATATGGGCCGAGAAGCTGCCTACGGTAAGTACAGCCCTGCCCGCACCCACTGGGCAATGGAGACCCCTTCTCTTCCAGTGCCCAACCCCTACACACAAACTAGTGATATCCTCCTCCACTCACTTCATACATCTCCTGAGTGGGGAGTCAGGACATGGCTGTCTGGTGTCCCCCTCTAATGTGACCTCTCAAGGATGAGAGTTCTAGAGACAGCTCCCATGTGTCCCTATCTCATCCTTTTCATCCTCCTCATCTGTGCTCCCAGACCAGCCCCCTCCTTTATATACTGGACTCAGATTCCAAGTCTCTGAAACTTCCAGTGAATAGGTCTCATGTATACTGAGTATAGCCTTGTATTACCTGAGCCTCTGTTCTTAACTACTGCCACCTTTTTTTTTTAAATAATGGATGGAACCCAGAGCCTCTAGGCCTGCTATACCAGTGCTGTACTGCTGAGCCACACCCCAGCCCCTCACTGGGGGATTCTAGGCAGGGGCTCTACCACTGAGCCACACCCCAGCCCCTCACTGGGGGATTCTAGGCAGGGGCTCTACTACTGAACCACACCCCATCCCCTCACTGGGGGATTCTAGGCAGGTACTCTACCGCTGAGCCACACCACAGCCCCTCACTGGGGGATTCTAGGCAGGTGCTCTACCACTGAGCCACACCACAGCCTCTCACTGGGGGATTCTAGGCAGGTACTCTACCACTGAGCCACACCCCCAGCCCCTCACTGTGGATTCTAAGCAGGTGCTCTACCACTGAGACACACCCCAGCCCCTCACTGGGGGATTCTAGGCAGGTGCCCTACCACTGAGCCACACCCCAGCCCCTCATTGGGGGAGTCTAGGCAGTGACTCTACCATGGCGCCTTTCTGGGAGATTCCAAGTAGTCATTCTGCCATTGAAATACATCAACAGGGGCTGGAGAGATGGCCTAGCAGTTAAGAGCGCCGACCGCTCTTACAGAAGACCCGGGTTCGATCCCCAGCACCCACATGGCGGCCGAGAGTCGTCTGAAACTCCAATTCCAGGAGAACTCCAGTTCCAGGGGAATCTGAGACCCTCTTCTGACCTCCTCAGCATTGCACGACACGGGTGCACAAACCTGCATGCAGACAGTACACTGATACACATACCGAAATAAAATTAAAAAAAAATTAAAAAAAAAATGGTAGATAAGTTCCCTTATCTATTTCTTTAGGCTTTTACCTCTTTTCTGTAAAGGACCCATGTGCATGTTTAATAAAATTTTCTTTTATTAAGAATTTGTGGGGCTGGAGAGATGGCCTAGCGGTTAAGAGCACCAACCACTCTTGCAGAGGACCCGGGTTCGATCCCCAGCACCCACATGGCAGCCGAGAACTGTCTGAAACTCCAATTCCAGGAGAACTCCAGTTCCAGGGGAATCCGAGACCCTCTTCTGACCTCTGTGGCATTGCACAACACGGGTGCACAGACCTGCATGCAGACAATACATTCATACACATACNTTTTTTTTGTCTTTTCAAGACAGGGTCTCCCTGTAGCCCCAGCTGTCCTGGAACTCACTCTGTGGACCAAGCTGGCCTTGAACTCACAGAGATCTGCCTGCCTCTGCCTCCCAAGAGCTAGTATTAAAGGCGTGTGCCACCACACCCAGCTAACTTGAGATCTTATTGCCTCCTGAGGAGCTGGTATTAGCAGCTTGTACCCCGCCCAGTACACTTCCTGACCCACTGCACCCAACCTCCTCATCCTGGCAGTCCCATTGATACCCCAGGCTGAGCCATTTACTGACTGCTTCCCCTTCCCCACAGGTTTCTTCCTGCTGGGCGGCCTGTGTGTGGTGTGGGGCGGAGCTTCCTATGCCGTGGGCCTGGCAGCACTGCGGGGGCCCATGCATCTGTCACTTGCGGGTGCTGTTGCGGGTGTAGGGGCAGTGCTGGCTGCCAGCTTGCTTTGGGCTTGTGCTGTAGGCCTCTACATGGGCCAGCTGGAGCTGGACGTGGAACTGGTGCCCGAGGATGACGGCACAGCCTCTACAGAAGGCCCAGATGAAGCTGGTCGGCCGCCACCCGAGTAAGCAGCCAGGCTGTGGGGACTGACTGGGTCCGAGGACTGTGAAATTGAAAGTTCACCTGACCCTTCTGTGGCTCAAGACTCCAAGTGGTGGCTCCTGTTACTTGGGGGAAAGCGGGCCGGAGGCAGGTGGTGAGCCCAACAAAGAAGAGCAGGGGCTGGTGAGATGGCTCTGGGTGAAGGTGCTTGTCTTGCGGAGCCTGATAACCCGAGTTGGACCCCCGGGACCCACATGGTGGAAGGAAAGAAGTGTGTGTGCCCACCACATACACAGTAAAATAAATAAATAATAAATAAATAAATAAATTTTAAAATAAGAAGAAAGTCAGAGTCCCTGGGGATGGAGCCACTAAGGGTTTGGTGTTTAATTCTCAAGGAGGGTTCCAGGCTTTGATCTATCTCCCAGGTTCAGCTCCAGAATGCTGCCCAGTCCTCAGTCCCCCTTCCGTTGCACCCTCGTGCCCGCGGGCCCAGGATAGGGCAAGCCCAGCGTGGGGTAAAAACCTTCTGGGAGCGCGGGGCCTGGGCCCAGCCTGTGCAGGTGTGGATACACCAGACCCAGCTCTGCGGGACCATAACGGATGGCGCCTGGGGCGCACAGGCCACGCATTACCGGAGGCAAGAAACCTGCGTGCAGCAGGGAAGGTGGTGGGTCCCCAGGCGCTGTCAGGCCCCATGGTCGAACAGGGTCCTGTTTCAGGGCCCCTGCCCGGATGACAGAAGTGAATTCTGGCCGGGGTGGGGCTGGCGGGTCTGGGAGCTCCTCCTCACTGTCCTCTGAGCCTCTGGCTTCCCTCGGGCTGAGCTCCACTTTTATGCGTTTGCTGCCCCTGGTCTGGGGAGCCTCTTCTTTGTCCTTGTCCACCGTGGCAGCCTGCTGTTGTTCCACTGGAGGGTCTTCCTCTAAGGAAAGGACTCCTGTTTATTTATTTTTGCAAAGTGCTAATGCTAAGCCACACTCCTAGCCCTTCATTGGTGGACCCCAGGGAAGCACTTTACCACTGACCACACCTCAGCCCCTCACTGGGGGGGGGGGTTCTAGGTAGGTGCTCTACCACTGAGCCACACCCCAGCCCCTCACTGGGGGATTCTAGGCAGGGGCTCTACCACTGAGCCACACCCCAGCCCCTCACTGGGGGATTCTAGACAGGTGCTCTACCACTGAGCCACACCCCACCCCTCACTGGGGAATTCTAGGCAGGGGCTCTACCACTGAGCCACACCCCAGCCCCTCACTGGGGGATTCTAGGCAGGGGCTCTACCACTGAGCCATACCCCAGCCCCTCACTGGGGGAGTCTAGGCAGAGGCTTCACTGCTGAACTGCATTGGAGCCCTCCTTTTTGAGACAAGGTCTCCTTGTAGCCCCAGCTGTCCTGGAACTCACTCACTCTGTAGACCAGGCTGGCCTTGAACTCACAAAGATCCGCCTGTCTCTGCCTCCCAAGTGCTAGGATTAAAGGCATGTGCCACCACGCCCAGCTTGGAGCCCTCTTTTCAAAGTTGTGTGTATTGCATTCATGTAGGGGTGGGGTTCCTGGCCCATGTTTGTTCATGCGGAGGTGAAAGATTGACATAGGGGGTCTTTACATCACTCCGCCGCATTCTTTATTTTTAATTGTGTGTGTGTACACAATGTAGGAGGCAGAGGAAGGAAAACTTTGTGGAGTTGGTTCCACATTTATGTGAGTTCTGGGGTCAAACTCAGGGTGTCAGATCTGCATTGTCAGATGGCAAGTGCCTGTTCCCACTGAGCCATTCCACTAGCTCCATTTATTGTTATTGTGTGTGTGTGTGTGTGTGTGTGTGTGTGTGTGTGTGTGAGTGGTTGCACGTGGAGGTCAAAGCATAGCTTTTTTTTTTTTTTAAGACAGGGTCTCCCTTTAGCTCCAACTGGCCTGAAGCTCACTATGTAGACCAGGCTGGCCTGGAACTCACAGAGCTCCACCTGTCTCTTCCTCCTGAACTCTTCCTCCTGAATGCTGGGATTATAGGCATGCACCTCCACCCCTGGCTCTTGTTCCTTTTTTTTTTTTTGGTCTTTTGAGACAGGGTGTCCCTTTAGTCCCATCTTGCCCCTGGAGCTCACTCTGTAAGACCAGGCTGGGGCCTTGTACTCACAAAGATCCCTGCCTCTGCCTCTCGAGTGCTGGGATTACAGGCGTGCACCACCATGCCCGGCTTGTTACTTTTTGAGTTGCTGGGTTGGCTTTGAACTTGGACTCTCCGCATCTCTGCGTCCCCAGTAGCTGGTGCTATACCCCTGCACCACCGGTCTGGCCCCAGAGGAAGTTTCTAAGGGTTGTACGCCTCCGTCCTCCTCCCGGGGTGAGCAGCCTCCTTCTTGGCCCGTGTTCTGTCTGTGCTTCCCTTCAGCACACAGCTGGGCCGAGAGATATTTTCTGTTTATCACAGACAGGGGCAGTACCAGCAGCCTATCGCAGTGCAGCCAAGACCCATGTGTCAGTGAAGCCTTGATCAGAAGTCCCAGCTAGACCACTGCAGATCACGAAGTTCTAGATCAGATGCCCTCCCTAGAACTTTCCACAGTACTGGAAATGTTTTTTATCTCTGTCATCCTGAGAGATGACCACTGGCTGCATGAGGCCCCTGAGTATTTGAAATGTGGTAGGTAGAATTGAAGATGCAGAAATTCAGTTTTGGCTAGCTCGGGCGTGGTGGCACACGCCTTTAATACCTAGCCTTAGGGAGGGGCAGAGGCAGGCAGGGATCCTCTGTTAGTTCAAGGCCAGCTCTGGTCACAGATGTGAGTTCCAGCGAGGGTACAGGGAGACCCTGTCTTGAAAAGACAAAAAAAAAAAAAAAAAAAAAAAATTCAGTTCTTATTTTTTTGAGACAGGTCTCTCTATGTTGTCCTGACTAGACTGAAACTCCCTATGTAGACCAGGCTAGCCTTGAACTTTTAGCAACGCCCTGCCTCAGCCTTCTGAAAGTCGGGATGGCAAGAGCTGGGATCCCAGGCAGGTGCCCCCATGCCTGGCTAAAAGGGAATGTTTTTAATTGTTCTTTGTGCCTGTGTGTGCACGTGTGGCTCTCTGGAGGTCAGAGTGTCCCAATCCCTGAGGCTGGAGTTACAGGCAGTTGTTAGCTACCATTTGGGTACTGGGAACCAAACTCTGGTCCTCTGGAAGAGAAGCAAGTACTTTTTTTTTTTTTTTTTTTTTTTTTTGGTCTTTTTTTGAGACAGGGTCTCCGTGTAGCCCCAGCTGCCCTGGAACTCACTCTGTAGACCAGGCTGGCCTTGAACTCACAGAGATCTGCCTGCCTCTGCCTCCTGAGTGCTGTGATTAAAGGCAAGCACCACCACGCCCAGCAAGAAGCAAGTACTTTTAACCACTGAACCATCTCTCCAGCCCCACCTCCTTACTTACTGAGACAGGGTCCCTCCCTGAACCTGCACCTCCCTGATTCAGCCAGGATGGGTAGGCTATTAAGACCCAGGGATCCCCCAGCACTAGGGGTTACGGGCATGTGTCACCATACCTAGCTTTCTTACGGGGGTGTCAGGGATCAAACTCAGGACCTCATGCTTACTTGGCAAGAACATCTCCCCAGACTCAAGGACATTTAATTTCACTGTTAAGGTAAATACCCACATGTGGCTAGTGGCTTCCGCACTGGGTACTTTAAAGGCCCCTTGGACTTCCCAGGGTGCAGACATGGGAAGGAGATACTCACCTGTGGGGTCTGGCCCGGGGCTGGACGGGT
Organism: Rhizomys pruinosus; assembly: GCA_009823505.1. Lineage (NCBI taxonomy): Eukaryota > Metazoa > Chordata > Mammalia > Rodentia > Spalacidae > Rhizomys > Rhizomys pruinosus. The sequence goes on from VZQC01014707.1 coordinate 13,871, forward strand.
CCCCCTGGGGAACAATGGCTGGGAGCTGAAAGGCGTCCAAGGGTGTTTGGGCCCCTTCGGCATGGCTGAGGACAAGAGGATGGAATTGGGAACAGGGGTCTTAGGACAAAGGACAGTGTTAGAATGTGGGGCTCCTCACCCTGAGGCACTAAGTGCTGTCAGCTCTCTAAACTCCAACTTGGTTTCACACACTGCCCCCATCAAAAGACTCAGGTGGATTGAATCTAGGGACTTGTACATGCTAGGCAGGGGCTCTACCACTGAGCTACATCACCAGCCCCTCACTGGGGGATTCTAGGCAGGGGCTCTACCACTGAGCTACATCACCAGCCCCTCACTGGGGGATTCTAGGCAGGGGCTCTACCACTGAGCTACATCACCAGCCCCTCACTGGGGGATTCTAGGCAGGGGCTCTACCACTGAGCTACATCACCAGCCCCTCACTGGGGGATTCTAGGCAGGGGCTCTACCACTGAGCTACATCGCCAGCCCCTCACTGGGTGATTCTAGGCAGGGGCTCTACCACTGAGCTACATCACCAGCCCCTCACTGGGTGATTCTAGGCAGGGGCTTTACCACTGAGCTACATTGCCAGCCCCTCACTGGGGAGTTCTAGGCAGGGGCTCTACCACTGAGCTACATTGCCAGCCCCACACTGGGGGATTCTAGACAGGGGCTCTACCACTCAGCCACCTCCTCAGCCCTCTTTTTACTTTTTTGAGACAGGGTCGTCCCTAAATTTCCTAGGGGCTGGGCTTGAACTTTGAACCCTCCTGTCTCAGTCTTCCCAGTAGCTGAGATTATAGGACTGGACCATTCCACATGCCAGCTCCAAGCTTTAGTCCCACCTAGCTCTAGCTCCCCCTCCTAAGGCCAGATGTGGCTGCTTTTAGCCACCTCATGTCACCTGGGTGTCCCCCAAACAAAGGGTCATCCAACCTCAGTCTCTTCCTTCTAAACCATTCTTTGTTCCTGTCTAGGGCCCAAAATCTCAGGTCAACAAAGGGGCAGATGGCGCCCCCTTCCCTCTTGGCATTTCCAAAGTTCTGCCCCAGCCCCCTCTCTGGCCGTTCAGTCTTCATCTTGTCCCTTAGAAAACCCTCTCATCAGGAAGAAGAGTCTTTCAAAGAAAAAAAAAAAAATGCAGCTTTAACTGTGACCCTCTCCAGACATAAAGCCTTCTATGGGTCCCCAGTGCTTCAGGGTCCAATCCTCACCTTCGGCCTGGGACACTGCCCCCTCCCCCCCCCAGCCCCCTCCCAGGAGTGCTTCCTCTCTCTCAGCCACGTGGGACTGTCCTGCATCAAGCATTTGTTTGGCCTCCTGTCCCCCCCTCACCCCCCAACCCCGTCTTCAGAGCCCTCCTCTAAGGGCCTTGGCTGGCGTGGGGAGAGGCCAGCAGCAGGTCACCTCTCACCTGAGCACGTGACTGACCCACAGTACATGATGCTCCCCAGCACTCTTTCCGTTCCCGGCCACAGTGGCCACAGACTGCAGCCACACGAAGCCCCCCGCACGCTGCAGCCAACGGTAGTAACCGGTCACCACCTGACCTTTGTCCAGCACTGGATCCATCATAGGGGACCAGGGGGCCCAGAGGGGGTGCGTGGGGAGTGTCAAGACAAGGGGCGGGAAGTAGAGACAGCAAAGGGGGGGGAATCAGGAAAGGCAAAGAGAGCGACAGTCAGACCTGGAGAGGACCCAGAAGCAGACTCCACTTACTGACCCCCTTACCCCCCAGAACCATGGCTCAGTATCCCTGTGGCTTCATTCTTCCAAATTGAACCCTGGAGCTGAGGGCGCAGCAAGCAGAGGGTGTGGTCAGCCCGGAAGAGGGACTTCCAGGGGACAGGGCAGCAGGGGCAGGTAGGGGAGAAGGGTGTCAGGGGCGTGTCTCACGGTCCACGTGGCTTTGGCGGATTCTAGTCGCGTCCTGCCCATGGACAAACTGGTAGCAGCTGCGACCCACCAGCTCGGAGGGCCCCAGGTCCATATGGTCGCTAATCCTGGGAGAGAAAGAAAGAGGGGAGGAGTCGGAGACATGGGGTGCTCGGAGATAGAGGTGGCTTCAGAGTCTTCCAGGGTCCAAGCCCTTGCGATGAACTATTCTGGGTCTCAGTTTACCTCTCTGTAAAATGGACATAGTAATAATACAGGTGAAGGAAAGGATGAGCGATGGGAGACAGGAAAGAGAAGTGGGCGGGGCGGCCCCGCCCCTCCTCTGCCGCAAGGCCCCGCCCTGGACAGTGGAGGACAGGGTCAGGCCCTCTCTCTCTTCTTCCTGGTACCCCTGCCTGTCCCCTGTTCTTCCACCTCCCAGGGCCCCCCAGTGCTGCAGCCCACACAGGCTCAGAGCTCTCGCCGATTCCCACATAGCCCCGGGTCTGGGTATAGGGTCTGGGTGGTCCCGTCCTCCCTCCCCTCCCTCCTCCCCCTCCCCCCTCCCCCTCCCCTCCCTCCCTCCCCCCCCCTCCCTCCACAGCCCAATACCTGCTCTCACAAGCCAGGATGGTGAGGCCCAGGCTGAGCCGGAAGACGATCATGTGTCCGTGCAGAGGCAGCTCAGCCATGGGGGCTGGGGGCAGCGTGTGGCCCAGGGCCACCAGGCCCAAGGCACGGGCCCGAAGACGCCCTGTCACATGGATGACCTGTGGGTGGTGGGCGAGTGGGAGGGCAAGGTGGGCCTACCGAGGTGGGCGTGGCCGCGGAGGTGCCAGTCCGGACCACTGAGGCGGGAGATCCACAACCAAGCCAAGGAGTCCATTTCCAAATGCCACGCACAGGTCCCAGGGCACAGAAAACAGCAGCGTGTGGTTCGCAGTTGTCTGCCCTGGTCCCCTGACCCACTTTCAGCAAGTGAAGCCACCTGAAGCCACCTGCCCGTGTCCTCCTCACCCGCAGGCTCGGGCCACACCTGGCAGACCCGTGGGAGGGGTCGGATAGCTCGGACCTACCTTGTATCCCGAGGCTTTGACATTCAGACCCCTCTTGGTGAGGGTAGACTTCATACGGACGAAGAAGGAGCGCTCCTGGACGCGGGAGGCCGGGGACGCCTCAGCAGGGCTGACTTCTGGGGCAGAGACGGAGCTGTGGTGGGGTCCTTTGCGGGACCCCACCACCCTCAGGGCGAGCAGCACAGTCTGCCCACACAGCAGCCACTCCAGATACTCAGACACACCTAGTGGTTGGTTGGCAGTGACACACCACGCTCCCCTCCATGGGACAGCCTGGTCTAAGATCAAATGAGCCGCCTTTCCCGCTCAGCACCCAGGGTTGTAGCTCCCTCCAGCCTTGAGGTGCAAACAGATGTTTGGAGCTACAACCGTCAGACATCTGCCTGACACCACCCCCCCTTGCAGGCTACATCAGTTTCCCCCTCTGGGCTCTGTCCATCCAGTTGTCCCCGCCTAGGGACAGGCTGGTCAGGCTCTCCCTCACACACACCACTGAACTGTGGTGAGTCCCACCAGGGTGAGGCAGACAGGGCTGTAATCATAACAGCTGGGTTCCCCAGCAGAGCAGAAGTACAAAGAATAGCAAATGCGTAAATAACCCCCCCCCAAAAAAAACCGGCTATTCGGAGTAACTATTAAAAGAAAAAATGCTCACACTCAAATGACCCTTTTCCTAAAACTCAAGAACACAGTTGTGGAACTGGAGAGATGGCTCAGGTTAAGAGCACTGGCAATTCTTCCAGAGGACCTGGGTTCAGTTCCCAGCACTGACATGGTGGCTAACAACTGTCTATAACTCCAGTTCCAGAGGACTTGATGTCTTCTGGCCTCTGGGGGCATTGCATGACACGGGTGCACTCACATATGAGTAGGCAATACACTCATACATGCACACACATTTTGTGTGTGTGTGTAGGGGGTTGCTCAAATAGATTTTATTGGTGCAACAGTAAATGAAGCAGAGAAGTCATTGGTTGGTCCTGGGGCGGCATCAGCATACCAGATCTCCACCCTTTAAAAGCTAAATTTTTTATCTTTTTTGAGACAGTTTCTCCCTGTAGACCCAGCTAGCCTTGAACTCACAGAGATCTGCCTACCCCTGCCTCCCAAGTGCTGGGATTAAAGGCACGTGCCACCATGCCAGATTAAATAGAGTGTTTTATTATTTTTAATATTTATTTATTTATTTATTTATTTATTTATTTATTTATTTATTTATTTTGGTCTTTTTGAGACAGGGTCTCTCTGTAGCCCCAGCTGTCCTGGAACTCACTATGTAGACCAAGCTGGCCTTGTACTCACAGAGATCCGCCTGCCTCTGCCTGCCAAGTGCTAGGATTAAAGGCGTGCACCACCAGGTCCGGCAAATAGAGTGTTTTTTGTTTTTTGTTTTTTTCGGTATGTGTATGAATGTACTGTCTGCATGCAGGTGTGTGCACCTGTGTCGTGCAATGCCGAGGAGGTCAGATGAGGGTCTCGGATTCCCCTGGAACTGGAGTTCTCCTGAACTGGAGTTTCAGACGGTTCTTGGCCGCCATGTGGGTGCTGGGGATCGAACCCGGGTCCTCTGTAAGAGCAGTCGGCGCTCTTAACCGCTAGGCCATCTCTCCAGCCCAAATAGAGTGTTTTAAAAGAACACATTGTACCTATTAGAGAACCTGCCTGGGACCTGTAGGTGATCCTAAGCAGAGAGTTGAGGGAAGAATACAATGTGCCCAGGCTCCCTGCCATGGTCACCCCTTACTGGTCACACATGAGCTAAGCCTCATTCTGTCTAACCTAGAGAATAGCCTAACTCAGATATTCTGCTCTCTTACTTTGGTCACAGTGTTAACAAAGCTGGCTTCCTTCTGGTGTGTGACCTTCCCTTTCTCCAAGAAACCTTTTTTTGGGGGGAGGGGGTCTTTTTGAGACAGAGTCTCCCTTTAGTCCCAGCTGGCCTGGAGCTCGCTCTGTAGACCAGGCTGGCCTTGAACTCACAGAGATCTGCTTACTG
>VZQC01014707.1:21237-45346 GCA_009823505.1 Rhizomys pruinosus
AAACAAACAAGCAAAATAACTAAACAAAGATAAATAAAGTAAAAAAATAAATAGAAGTTTTAGTGGGCATGCACAGCATGCCCTTAATCTCAGGAGGCAGAGGCAGGGAGATCTCTGAGAGATCCAGGGCAGCCTGGTCTAAATAGCAAGTTCCAGGTTAGCTGAGGCTACAGGGAGACCCAGTCTCAAAAAGCCCAAATTAATTAATTAATTAAAGAGAAGCTGGAGAAATGGCTCAGCAGTTAAGGCACTGACTGCTCTTGCAGAGGATCCAGGATTGGTCTCCAGCACCCTCATGATGACTAACAACTTTCTGTCATTCCAGTTCCAGGAAATCTGACTTCTGCAGACATAGCACACTTACATACATTCAGACCAAACACTCATATGCACAAAATAAAAGAAAGTAAATTAAAAAAGAGGTTAGGACCTTAGATCCTGAGCTGGAATACAACTGGATCCTGTAGTTGTGTGACCTGGAGCAACTAACTTGACCCCTGTGCTGTTCCTGGGCTTTGCAGATCACTCCTGTGTTGTGGGATTGCCACAAAGATCCAATGCAATTATTAAAGGTACACTACACGCCGGGCGTGGTGGCGCACGCCTTTAATCCTAGCACTTGGGAGGGCAGAGGCAGGCGGATCTCTGTGAGTTCAAGGCCAGCCTGGTCTACAGAGTGAGTTCCAGGCCAGCTGGGGCTACAGGGAGACCCTGTCTCGAAAAGACAAAAAAACAACTTTGTAGAACCACCCCAAAAGTAAATAAACATAAATAAATCCAAAAAAAGGATTTGAAAAAAAAAATCTTTGGTTCATAAAAAAATATGTTTAAAAAAAAAAAGATACACTACACTATAAATCTCTCCTGAGTCTGATGGCCTTATTTTTCACCTCCACCTAGAAGCTCAAATCTTGGGGGTTATTGTGGTCATTCTGGGGATTTAAAACGTTTAGAGAGCCAAATATCACCCCCTCAATTTGGACTCGAATTCGTTTTACAAAATCTTGATTTGCAATACTTTAAGCTGAAACACGCAGATCTGCCCTCCAGCTTCATTCACTGGCAAGGAGTGCGGCCCTGGAAATTACCAATCTCAGGGGTATCCACCAGCGACGAGGAAGACGAGGAGGAGGAGGAAGAGGAAGAGACGGAGGGTGGAGTGGGAGGCCCGGGGGTGGGGGCCCGGAGCCCCAGTTGCTCCAGCACCTCTGAGTGGTCCCCAGGGTGGATGTAGTCGAAGACACTGCTGCCGGTCAACTCCACCTGCCGGTGATGGAGGGGAATGCAGGGAGCGTTGAAGGGCGCAGGCAATTTCTGAACCAGCTGCGTTTTTCTTTAGTAGAACTATTTCCCTCTTTGATTTTAGACAGCCACTTACTTTTTAGCCCACTCTGTCCTCAAACTTGTGGCAATTCTCCTGCCTCAGCCTCCCAATTGCTGGTACTACATACCCACACCAACCCTGGCTGTTTCCCAATTCTTTAATGCATTAGAATGTGTAAACCACATGTACCTGTCCCTCCCCAGGGGTCCCATTCTGCTCCTGCCTTCTCCCCACACAGATCTGCTCCCACTCTACAGTAATCGTCTGACCTTCGAGCTTCACTCAAGCTCTTCCCAAAGTTACCATGGCTACACCAGGCCCCATACTGGGAATTGAATCCAGGACCTCAATAATGCTACACAAGCCCTCTACTACTGAGCCCCACACACCCCAGCCCCTCACTGGGGGATTCTAGGCAGGGGCTCTACCACTGAGCCACACCCCCAGCCTCTCACTGAGGGATTCTAAGCAGGGGCTCTACCACTGAGCCACACCCCAGCCCCTCACTGGGGAATTCTAGGCAGGTGCTCTACCACTGAGCCACACCCCAGTCCCTTACTGGGGGATTCTAGGCAGGTGTTCTACTACTGAGCCACACCCCCAGCCCCTCACTGGGGGGACTCTAGGCAGATGCTCTACCACTGAGACACACCCCCAGCCCCTCACTGGGGGATTCTAGGCAGGTGCTCTAATGCTGAACTACATTCCTAGACCTATTTTTACTTTAAAATTTTGAAACAAAGTCTCACTAAGTTGCCTTGGCTGACTTTGAACTTGTGACCCATCTGCCTTAGCCTCTCTAGTAGCTTTTAATTACAGGTGTGTACCACCAGGTCCAGATGTTGACCAACATTACTTTAAAATATTCCTCCAGCAGGAAGATGAGCCACTAGGGGTTGTGTGGCTGTGCTACGGGGGGCTCCAAGGAACACTCTTTGGGAACTACGGGCTGTCCCCCTTTTCCCCCATGTTGGGGGTTAGTGATGCCAGTAGAGGACAAGGGCAAGCATGGCTCATAGGCCAGGAAAGATTGCGGCCCATGTTGGGGGAGGACGGTGATCCTTACCTGTGAGAGGCCCAAGTAGATGGAGACTGTCTCAGAAATGTAGAGGAATTTTCCTTCCTGGTTCAAGGCAAACACGAAACCATCCAAGGACTGGAGTTGAGCGGCACCGAGTGGATGAAGGAAAGGTCGGCCAGTGCAGGGAGGGAGGAAAAGAGCTTCTGTATATCCGTCTGAGGCTGGGGGACTTCTGTGACCCCGGGAAGGGATAGGCACAGGGAGCTCTGGCTTGTTGCCTCTGTCCCCAAGCTCCCCAGGGCTTGGACAGGGGAAGACAGGATGTCCTTCCAGACTCAGCCACCGGGTGGCAGTAAGGAGCAGCAGGCAGAGACCCAACCAGGCCTCACCTGCAGGATGTGTCCGCCCAGGTGTTGCTCAAAGATCTCAGAGACCAGCGCTACCGCGCCCCGCCGGCTTGGGGCTGGGGACAGAGGGAAGAGTGAGGTCAGGACTTGTTGAACTGACTGATTGTGGCCTGGACAGCCCTCAGGGAGCCGTCTACAACCCACCCCCAACCACCATGGTAAACCATGGTACCCAAGATCGCTGGGCCCCGTGGGGCAGGAGGACCAACACTGAGTGACAGGGCTGCAGAGGGATCTGTTCATGCCTTCATACATTTATGCTTCAAGAATGTCCCTGGATCAAAAAAAAAAAAAAGAATGTCCCTGGAGGGGCTGGAGAGATGACCCAGGGGTTAGGAGCACTGGCTGCTCTTGCAGAGGACCGGGTTTGATTCCCAGCACCCACGTGGTGGCTAACAACCATCCATAACTCCAGTTCCAAGGAATCAAAAACCCTTTCCTGAACCGAGCCGGCACTGTAGGACACAGGTGCACTTACACCCATTCAGGCAAAGCACTCATACAAATAAAATAAAAATAATAAAATAAGGGGATGAGAGATGGAACAGTGATTAAGAGCACTCACTGCTCTTGTAGAGGAGGACCTGGGTTCGATACCCAGCACCCAGCTGGTGGCTAAGAACTGTCTTAGTCTGACGTGGTGGTACACAGCTTTAATCCCAGCACCCGGGAGGCAGAAGCAGGAGGATCTCTGTGAGTTCAAGGCCAGCCTGGTCTACAGAACGAGTTCCAGGGCAGCTGGGCTACAGGAAGACCCTGTCTAAAAAAGATAAATAAATAAATAAATAAATAAATAAATAAATAAATATGAGAAGGTCCCTGGATCCTGCTGTTCCCAAGTTCTGTACTGTTTGGGGCAATGCTGGGGACATGGAGATGGTCAGGGCATCCAGCTTGTCCTCCCTGGCAAGACGGCAGGGTGGATGAACATAAAGTAGGAAACTAACAAGTTGAGACCTAGGCAGGCCTGGTGCCAGAGGCCTGTAATCCCAATATTTGGCAAGTTGAGGCTAAAGGCTTGCCTGGGCTACACAGTGAGACCCTGTTTCAAAAAGTAAAGTGAGGGCTGGAAAGGAAGCTCAGTGATACAATGGGATTTAGAATCCATGGGTGAGGGTCTGGGACTATGAACTCAGCAGTAGAGCACCTGCCTAGAATCCCCCAGTGAGGGGCTGGGGGGTGGCTCAGTGATAGAACACCTGCCAAGAATCCCCCAGTGAGGGGCTGGGGGTGTGGCTCAGTGGTAGAGCACCTGTCTAGAATCCCCCAGTGAGGGGCTGGGGGTGTGGCTCAGTGGTAGAGCACCTGTCTAGAATCCCCCAGTGAGGGGCTGGGGGTGTGGCTCAGTGGTAGAGCCCCTTCCTTAAATCCCCCATTGAGGGGCTGAGGTGGTGACCAGTGGTATAGCACCTGCCTAGAAGCCCCCCAGTGAAGGGACTGGGGTGTGGCGCAGTGGTAGAGGCCCCTGCCTAGACTTCCCCAGTGAGGGGAATGTGGTGTGGCGTCTGTGATGGAGAACCCCTGGCCTGAATCCCCCCCAGTGAGGGGCTGGGTTGTGGCCCAGTGGTAGAACAACTTGCCTAGAATCCCCCCAGTGAAGGGGCTGGGTGTGGCTCAGTGGTAGAACACCCACCTGGAATCCCCCAGTGAGGAGCTGGTTGGGGCTTTCATTGGTAGAACCAACCTGCCTGGAATCCCACAGTGAGGGGCTGGTATTGGCCTCAGTGGTAGAGAACCTGCCTAGAATCCCCCCCAGTGAGGCTGGGGTTTGGCTCAGTGATACATCACCTGCCTAGAACGCTCCAGGTTTGGGGGGCAGTTAGGGTCATTGCCAGAAAAGAATTAGTCATGTGTGGAGTAAGGGAAACCAATAAGGATCAATAAAATGTAGGCAGTGATGACCGGTGTGCTCAGGACAAACATGATCTCATTCAAAATGCAAACAATAGCTGCTGCAGAGATGTGGTTATTTGTTAGTGAGCACTGGCTGCTCTTGTATGGACTGGACTTGGCTTCTCACAGTACAGCCCACAGGACAACTCACAGCTACCAGTAGGGTCTAGTTTAGTGGGCTTCTGATCCCTCCCCTGGCTCCCGGAGTTCGTGTGATGCATTATACTTACATGTAGGCATGCACGTGTACACAAATAAAATGTAAGATAATTCTTTGATCTTTATTATTATTTTTTTATTTTATTATTATTTAAGTTTTGTGTGTTGTCTGAATGTAACTGGGTCTGCAATGCAGGTCTGTGCACCCGTGTCGTGCCATGCCCACGGAGGTCAAGAAGAAGGGTCTCAGATTCCCCCTGGAACTGGAGTTCTCCTGGATTGGAGTACAGACGGTTCTTAGTAGCCGCCATGTGGGGTTGCTGGGGATCGAACCCCCGGGTCCTCTGAAAGCCCAGCTGGCCGTAGCACGTGCTATGTAAGACCAGGCTGGGCCTGAACTCAAAAAGATCTGTGCCTGACCTCTGCCTCCCAAATTGCTAGGATTAAAGGGTGTGCACCACCATGCCCGGCTATAAAGACCAGTTTTTAGTAGTAAGTCGCCATGTGGGTGCTGGGAATTGAACCTTGTCCCTCTGCAGAAGCAGTGGGTGTGCTGAGCCATCGACTCCACCCTCTTTTGGGTCGTTTTGAGACAGGGTCTCCCTGTAGCCCAAGCTGCCTGTAACTCACTATATAAACCAGCTGGCCTTGAACGCACAGAAGTGCCTGCTTGCATCTGCCTTCCAGAGTGCTAGAATTAAAAATATGTGCCACCACACCAGGCAAAAAAAAAAAAAAAAAAAAATGAATAAAATATAAACATGCAGGAGGACTTGAAATAAACCTTCTTTCATCTCCAAAATCATGATGCACGGATGATTAAGCACACGCACAGACCTTCATCAACTTTAGGTCACTGTGGAATAGGAAATGCAAACATTTGCCGGGCGGGGTGGCGCAGCGCCTTTAATCCTAGCACTTGGGAGTAGAGGCAGGAATCTTTGGTGAATTCCAATCCAGCCTGCTACAGAGTGAGTTCCACCAGGACAGCTGGGTCTACAGGGAGACCCTGCCCCATACCGAAAAAGACGCAAAAAAAAAGAAATAAAAGCAAACGTCACCTTGGTGTGTTGGTTGCACACCTTTAATCTATCACTTGTGGCATAGGCAGTCGATATTTGTTGAGTTCAATGCCAAGCCTGGGTCTACAGAGCGAATTCCAGGGACACTGGGGCTACCGGAGACCTTGTCACTCGAAAAGAAAAGAGCAATAAAAGAAAGAAAGAAAGAAATAAAGAAATAAATAAAGACAGAAATAAAGAAAGAAAGAAAGAAAAGAAATAAAGAAAGAAAGAAAGAAAGAGAAGGAAAGAAAGCATTTAATTCCACAGGGCTTGGGGGGCAAGAATTATTTTGTGAATTCGATCAAGGCCAGCCTGGTCAAAATAAAAATTTGGAATCAAGTACTATGCCGAGTGGCAGATGTCAACCGCACATTGGACAGTACGTTGGGTGGCCCCGCAATGCATAATGACAAAGCCCGGTCCCAGACAGGCCAATCTCGTGTCCTCGAGGCATGGAAGCCCAATCGTAGGGTGCACCATTCAATGGGGGGTGGAGTGCCCTCACTGTCATGGGTGGGATGGCTTAGCATATGACACAACATATGAAACTCCAAATACGAAATCTGAGGGTTGAAAATCAGACGACAGATCAGCTGACTACATGGATGTCCAAATCCCCACAAAGCACAACAGGAAAGCAGGTCTGATGCTGCCTGCACCCAGAGGTCACCCCCTCCTGGCTTTGGAGAACTCCTTTGAGGCGATGGAAATCTTTTGGAAACAGGTTGTGCAATTGTGTTACTGTAGAACATCACACTGATTTGTATACTTCAAAAATTTATTTAGGGCTGGATAGATGGCTCAGTGGTTAAGTGCTCTTGACTGGCTCTTGCACGAAGGATCCGAGGTTCAATCTCGCACCCACTGGTGTGGCTAACAACCATCTGTAACTCAGTTATTTTTTCAAGGGGATTGCCAACACCCTCTTCTACCATCCTGGGCACATGCCAACACTGGCGAACCTACCCTACATGCAGTCAATTACACTCAGACACATAAAATAAAAATAATAAGGGCGTGGAGATCCGGCCTACTGTAAGAGCACAGAAGCCTTGCCTTCATAGGACCGGGGTTGTTCAATCCCCAGCACAGCACCCAATGGTGGCTGAGAACACCATTATTTAACTCCTAGTTCAGGGGAAGATCTGACACCCTCTTCTGACCTCCACAGCATTGCCAACATGGGTGCCACAAACCTACATGCAGACAAATACCTCATTCACATAAAAAATAAATAAAATTAAAAAAAAGAAAATTTTTAATAATAAAAAAAAAAATAAAAAAATCATAAAAATAACAAACAGACTAATTTAGCTGGGCATGGTGGGAAACACCTATTTATCCCAGTGACTCCAGGATGGCCAGAGCTGGCGGATCTCTTTGGAGACTGAGGCCAAGCCTGTTCTACAAAGCTATTTCCACCAAGGCAGCTTGGCTACGGAAGACAAAAAAAAAAACAAATGAAACAAAAGATTATGCCAAGCAATGGTGGTGCATGCCTTTAATCCCAAGCCACTCACAGGCAGAGGCAGAGGTATCTTTGTGAAGGTCAAGGCCACCTGGTCCCTAAGCAAGGTGATTTCTAGGACAGCTGGGCCTACAGGGAGACCATGAAAAAAGAACAAAAAAAAAAAAAAAAAGATTATCTCATAAAACTTACCAAAAGTAAAATTAGCTGTACATTTTCACTTTTCTTTCTTTTTTAATTTTGTTTATTTTGTTATTTTTTAACAATATTGTTTATTATATGTTATGTGTATGATGTACTGTCCCTGCATGTAGGTTTGTGCACCGCGTCGTGGGCATCCGTGGAGGTCAGAATAGGGTGTCCGGATTCCCCCTGAACTGGATTTCTCCTGGAATTGGAAGTTCAGAGGATTTCTCAGCCACCATGTGGGTGCTGGGGATCGAACCCAGGTCCTCTGCAAGAGCAGTCCGGGCCGCTCTTTAACAACCGCTATGGCCACTCCCCCCTAGCCATCCTCCCCCCCTAATTTTTTAATTTTGTGTATGTGTACGAGTGTATTGTCCTTGCATGCAGAGTCTTTGCACCCGTGTCTGGCAAGGCCGCAGAGGTTTGAACACTCAGGTCATCTGCAAGAGCAGTCGGTTGCTCTTAACCGGATTAGGACCATCTCTACCAGCACCTTCTTTCTTTTCCTTTCCTTCCTTCCTTCTTCCTTCCTTCCATTCCTTCCTTTCCCCTTCCTTTCCTTTCCTTCCGTTCTTCTTTCCCTTCTTTCCCCTAATTATTTGGTTCTGGCTAAGGCCATGAAGACGTGTGGTAATCAAAGGGACAAACTCAATAGGACTTGGTTCTCTCCTTTCTACCATGTGGATTCTGGTGTCAAACTCAGGTCTTCAAGTTGGTGGATGTTATGACACCGAATAACCACTGAACTAGCTCACTCAAGCCTTTTTTAATTTCTTTCTTTATTATTATTATTTTTTTTGACAGGGAGTCCTGTAGCCTAGGCCGGCCTTGATTCACAACATTCCTCCTGTCCACAGACCCTGAGTGTTGGAATGAAAGGCTCAGACCCCCATGCGGTGTTTTTATTATTGCTATTTGTTTTGTATATTCATTTTATTAAAAAAAAACACAAACAATCAATTTTGGGGGCTGGAGAGATGGCTCGCTTAGAACCCTGGCTGTTGCGCGTGCAAGAGGACCTGGGTTCAGTTCCCAGAACCTACATGGCAGCTAGCAACCTTTTGTAACTCCAGCTCCAGTAGAGCTGCCAGGGAATCTAAAGCCCTCTCTAATCTCTATGGGCATTGTACAGATGTACATATTTACATACACACAAGCAAAACATTCATACACATAAAAGTAATAAATAAAATGTTTTAAAATTTTATTTATTATTTTTATTTTGTGTGTATGAATGTATTATCTGCATGTGTGTAAGTGCAGTGCCCTTGAAGTTCAGAAGAAGGTGGTCAGATCCCACCTGCTGAAACTTGGATAAAGATGGGTATAACCCCATAGGGAACCTGGTCCCCTGCAGGAGCAGCCAGTGGCATGCTTAACCACTGGGTCACCTCTCCAGCCTACTGTAGACTTTTTTTTTTTTTTTTTTGTCTTTTTTGAGAACAGTGGTCTCCCTGTAGCCCTACCTGTCCTGGAACTCACTCTGTAGACCAGGCTGGCCTTGAACTCACAAAGACCCGCCTGCCTCTGCCTCCTGAGTGCTAGGATTAAAGGCGTGCGTCACCACGCCTGGCTCTGTAGACTTATTTTTAATAAATGGAGATGGGGCCGGGCATGGTGGCACACGCCTTTAATCCCAGCACTAGGGAGGCAGAGGCAGGAAGATCTCTGTGAATTCAAGGCCAGCCTGGTGTACATAGTGAGCTCCAGGCCAGCTGAGACTAAAGGGAGACCCTGTCTCAACCCTCCCCCAAACAAATAAAATAAATGGTGACGGAGTTGCCATATGTGGTCCAGGCTTGGGTCAAATTTTCCAGCCTCCTGAGTACTGGATTTATAAGTACACACCATCAGGCCAGGGTAAAATTTTTCTTCCTTCCTTCCTTCCTTCCTTCCTTCCTTCCTTCCTTCCTTCCTTCCTTCCTTCCTTTTCTTTCATTATTAATCTTATGTGTATGAGTGTTTTGCCTGCATGTATGTAAGGTGCTTCTGTCATAGAATGCCCATGGAACTGGAGTTATGGATGGATGGATGGTTGTTAGCCACCATGTGGGTGCTGCAGCTCCTCAGCCGGTGCTCTTAACTGCTGAGCCATCTCTTCAGCCCCACTTTTTCTTTTTTTGCAGTGCTGCGGATTGAACCCAGGGCCTTGCATATGCTAGACAAGTGCTCTACCACTGAACCATGCTCCCCATCCCTCACTAGGGATTCTAAGCAAGTGTTCTGCTGCTGAGTTACATCTCCTACTGATTTTGTTTGTTTTTTTATCTTTTTTAGACGGCCTCCCTGTAGCCCCAGCTGGCTGGAGTTCGCCCTGTAGACCAGGCTGGCCTTGAACTCACACAGATCCACCTGCCTCTGCCTCCCAAGTGCTGGGATTAAAGGCGTACACCACCACGCCCAGCTTGATTTTGGTTTTAAAGGAGATAGTGATAGAGACATATGTATACATAGAGATGGCTGCTCTTGCAGAGGACTTGGGTTCAGTTCCCAACACCTACATGGCAGTTAACAACCATCTGTAGCTCTAGTTCCAGGGAATCTGACGTCCTCCTCTGACCCTCTATGGGCATTGTATGACATGGGTGAACTTACACACATGCAGGCAAAACACTCATACACATAAAATCAAATTTAAGTAATTAATTATCATAGAGAAACTTTGAAAGGTGTGTTGAGATTATAGATAGAGACAGAGAAACTAATAACTTCAGAGAGAGAGAGAGAGAGAGAGAGACATAAATGCATATGCAAATGGTCACTATGACACAGGCCAGTTGACACAGCCCCCCCCCCCTTAGCTTAGTCAAGGGGCCCAGGGCCCCAGATCTGGCCCTGATGGCTGGCAGAGACAGCAGTCTTCCCTAACTAAAACCTCATTGTTGCAGAAGGTGACCCAGCTTGAAGGGAGATCAGGGTACTCTGGGGCCCTAGTCAGAGACCTATGTTTCTTGAGACTGAGGGTCTGGGGTGACTCCATTCTCTCTGTGGTTGTTTTGTCTCTTTAAGTGGGCCTTTGGGGTCCAAGCTCCTAGGTTTCCAAGCATCCAGCTGGTTGGATGGAAGGCACCTGGAACTAACAGTGGAATCTGCTCTTCACGGGGCGGGAAGTCCTCTCAACTCCCCTAGGTCAGTCCTCCGTGTCTACCCTGGAGCGCCCCCACATCTGACTGTTGCTCCTCCTGCTTCCTCCCCCAAGTGAACCTCCAGGAACAATAACTGGAGGGGGTGATGGGGACCCCTCCCCTGAGATCCAGCTCCAAGCAGCCCGTGACAGGCGGGAACAATACTGCCGGCTAATTGTGGCAATTTCCCCTGTCATTTTTGCTAATTCCTTCATTTTCTCTCTCTGGGGATCAGCCCGGGTCAGACTGAGCTGCTGCAATTAACGACATTAACGGGCAGGTTGGAATGGGGTGTGTGGGGGGGAGGTGTCCCTCAGGGACTGTCTGTCCCCTCCGCCCTGTTCGAGGGGGTCTGTCCTCTGAGATGGGGATCTCCAGGGTCCATCTAGGATTGCTGGGTGATGTCTTACTACCCCCCCCAGATCTGCCTCCTCAATTCTACCAGCTCTCCATTCTTCCCACCCACAGTCCCACCCGTCCCCCAAATTCCACAGGTAATCTCTACCTTTACTTCTGCCCCTCCTCAAGTCCGAGCCCCTAAAATTGCTTATTCATTTAACAAACGCTCATCAGGCAATACCTAGGGAATGGTGTGGAAGGAGAGACAGCAGTGTAGATGGAGAATGGGGGACAGTCGTGACTCCCGCCAAGCTTCAAGGAGTTCCCTTCCTTCCCATTCTAAGAGTGCCCTGCTGTGGGGTATGAGAAGGAAGGGGCGCGTCCTCATGACCCCTAGAAGGGTAAAGTGTCTATTTCCCTAGGATTAGAGTGAGGGATGAGGTGGGAACCTCAAATTGCTCTGGGAGTCCCGGTCTCCCTCCCCCCAGGGTCTCATGTAGCCCAGGCTGGACTGGAACATACTATGTATTCAAAGATGATCTTGAGCCTGGCATGGTGGCACACGCCTTTAATCCTAGCACTTGGGAGGCAGAGGCAAGGAGGATCTTTGTGAGTTCAAGGCCAGCCTGGTCTACAGAGTGAGGTCCAGGACAGCTGGGGCTATAGGGAGACCCTGTCTCAAAAACACACACACACACACACACAAAAAAAAAAAGATGATCTTGAATGTCTGATCCTCCTGCCTCCGTCTTCTGAGTGTGGGGATGACAGGTGTACACCATGCTTGGTTTATGCCATGCTGGGGATGGAACCCAGGGCTTCCTGCATGCCAGGCAAGCAGTCTGCCAGGCTCTTGGCACCGTACTGCCTACTTTCCTTGACCCCCATCTGTAAAATGGGTCTAGAGAGAGAATAAAATGGGTTCCAATGTCAAAGGCCTCCATAGCAGTAGCCAGGTGTACAGCGGATGCTTAATATATCACTGTGAAGAATGTGTGTCTCTCTAGGCGGCCCTGAGATTTTTGTTCTCTCTCTCTCTCTCTCTCTCTCTCTCTCTCTCTCTCTCTCTCTCTCTCTCTCACCTCTGCCACCCCGTCTTTTTCCAAGCTCTTACCAGGCCTCCTCACAGTCCTGACCTGCCTCAGGCCCTTGGCACATGCTCCCTTTGCCCTGACACTCCACCCAGCCTTTCTCACAGCTGGCTCCCTCCAAGTCTCAATGCAAAGGTCACTTCCTCCAGAGATAATGCTGCTGGTCCTGTGGTCTAAGATGCCCCCTCCTCGACGACTATTTATTGCATTTTTTTTTTTTTTTGGTCTTTTCGAGACAGGGTCTCCCTGTAGTCCCAGCTGTCCTGGAACTCACTCTGTAGACCAGGCTGGCCTTGAACTCACAAAGATCCGCCTGCCTCTGCCTCCCAAGTGCTAGGATTAAAGGCGTGCACCACCACGCCCGGCTTATTTATTGCATTTTTATTTTCCTCCAGATACAGTTTTAGGTTCAGGGAACAAGACTGCAATGGAGGAAGGGCCAGAGAGATGGCTAAGTGGGTAGTGCTTGCTGTGTAATTGAGAGGACCTGAGTTCGAATCCCCACATGAAGTTGGACACAGCAGGGCAGACATGGGAGGGGAATCCTGGAGCAAGGGCCAGCCAGCCTGCCCTGCCCTGTGCAGTCCTAAACACTGTAGAAGGGGAGGATTGACAGCAAGGTTGTCCTCTGACCATCACATGTGCAACCAAACTCACATGCACACACGCACACACTCACACACCACACAAAATAAATCTGTAAAAAAATATAGCCAAACAGTGGCATGCACCTTTGATCCCAGAACTTAGGGGGCAGAGGCAGGTGGGTCTCTGTGAGGTGGGGGCTAGCTTGGTCTACATAGTGAGTTCCAGGCCAGGGAGGGCCTCATAAGGAGACCCTGTCTCAAAAAAAAAAAATGGGTGGTGGTGGTAAACTCACGTGCGCATGCTCACACACAGTTATACATATATATGAACAATTTAAAAATAACCACAGGGGCTGGAGAGATGGCCTAGCGGTTAAGAGCACCGACTGCTCTTGCAGAGGACCCGGGTTCGATCCCCAGCACCCACATGGCGGCCAAGAACCATCTGTAACTCCAATTCCAGAAGAACTCCAGTTCCAGGGGAATCCGAGACCCTCTTCTGACCTCCGCAGCATTGCACGACACAGGTGCACAGATCTACATGCAGACAGTACATTCATGCACATAAAAAAAATAACCACAACACACAACAAAAAAGGGGGGCTAGAATGATAGGTTAGTAGTTAAGAGCACTGGCTACTCTTGCACAGGACCTGGGTTCAGCTCCCAGCGCCCACATGGCAGCTGACAACTGTCCACCGCCCCCTTCTGGCCTCTTCAGATATTGCATATATGGATGCATGTCGATTCATGAAGGCAAAACACTCATACACATACAATTAAAAATAAATAACACTGCCGGGTGTGGTGGCGCACGCCTTTAATCCTAGCACTTGGGAGGCAGAGGCAGGTGGATCTCTGTGAGTTCAAGGCCAGCCTGGTCTACAGAGTGAGTTCCAGGACAGCTGGGGCTACAGGGAGACCCTGTCTCAAAAAGACCAAAAATAGGGGCTAGACAGATGGCTCAGCGGTTAAGAGCACGGACTGCTCTTGCAGAGGACCCAGGTTCTATTCCCAGCACCCACATGGTGGCTAAGAACCATCTTTAACTCTAGTTCCTGGGGAATCTGACGCCCTCTTCTGACCTCCGCACCATTGCATGACACGGGTGCACCAACCTGCATGCAGACAGTATACTCATACACATAAAAAATAATAAATTTTAAAATAAAAAAAGTCCATAAATAAATAAATAACCAGGCATGGTGGCACTTTTAATCCAAGCACTTGGGAGCCAGAGGCAGGTGGATCTCTGTGAGTTCCAGGCCAGCCTGGTCTTAGGATATCTGGGAACTACAGGGAGACCCTGTCTCAAAAAAGACCAAAAAGAAGTGAATGAATGAATGAATGAATGAATGAGTGAATAAATAAATAAATAAATAAATAAAAGGCCAGGCATGGTGGGCCATGCCTTTAATCTTAGCACTCAGGAGGCAGAGGCAGGCAGATCTCTGTGAGATACAGGCCAGCCTAGTCCACGTAGTGAGTTTCAGGCCAGCTGGGGCTGCAGGGAGACCCTGTCTCAAAAAGACAACGATGATAGATAGATAGATAGATAGATAGATAGATAGATAGATAGATAGATAGATACAGACAGATAGATAGAGACAGACAGACAGACAGACAGATAGATAGATAGATAACATTTTTAAAAAGATTCGGAGGGAGAGCAGTAGAGAGCTGGCTCAGTATAAGAGCCCTCGCTGCTCTTGCAGAGGACTCAGGTCAGTTCTCAGCACCCATGTCACACAGATCCTAGCTGTGAATAACTCCAGCTGCAGGGACTCTGACACCTTCTTCAGGCATCCAAGGAAACCTGCACACATGTGCATATAACCCACACACAAACACACATACAAATAATGTTTAAAAATCTTAGAAAACCAGCCGGGCGTGGTGGCGCATGCCTTTAATCCTAGCACTCGGGAGGCAGAGGCAGGCAGATCTTTGTGAGTTCAAGGCCAGCCTGGTCTACAGAGCGAGTTCCAGGACAGCTGGGGCTACAGGGTGACCCTGTCTCGAAAAGACCAAAAAAAAAAAAAATCTTAGAAAACAAAAACCAAAACCCCTCAGAAACCTGGGGAGGTGAGGATATGGGTCAGGTGGCACTGTGCCTAGCATGCTTGAGCCCCTGCTTCAGCCCCAGCACCCCATGAAACAGGTAGTGGTGCACACCTGTAATCTCAGCATGGGGGACATAGAGGCAGGAGGGTCAGGAGTTCAAGCTTATCACTGGCTACAGAGTGAGTTCAAGGCAATAGCCTGGGCTACATGAGACCCTGTCTCAAAAACAAGGAAAAAAAAAAAAGGTGCGCCATAGGAAAACAAGCCTAGCAGGTAAACAGAAAGGGCTGACAAGAACACATCCACCCTCCCTACCACCAGGGGTCCATGACTAGTCTCACACACTGATCAAGCCCCATCCCCTACTCGGAGAAACTGACCCACATCACACACCCTGAGTCAAAGATACCCCCTCCTCAGCCGGGCGAGGTGGCGCATGCCTTTAATCCCAGCACACACTCGGGAGGCAGAGGCAGGTGGATCTCTGCGAATTCAAGGCCTGCCAGGTCTACGGACTGAGCTCCAGGCCAACTGGGACTAAAAGGGAGACCCTGTCTAAAACACATATACACACACACACACACACACACACACACAGATACCCCCTCCTCTACCTATGACATCCATATGTCCCACACTCACTGGACCCAACTCTCCTACTAAGCGGAAAAAATGTCCCTTGTCCACTAACAAATCACATTAACTAAGCCTGCTTCCTTGAGGCACAAAACTTTTACTTCCTCGGGTCAGGGTGGGGCTGATACTACTTGAGACCCACACTCTCCCTTTTCCCCTCTTCCTCCCTAAAAATCTAACAGGGCCTACCCCTGTATAAGGTGTCAAGTATAGTTGTTAACAAAAATAAACAAACTGCTGGGTATAGTGGTTCAGGCCTTTAATCCCAAAATTTATGAGGCAGAGGCAGGTGGATCTCTGTGAGATTGAGGCCAGCCTGGGCTATCTATCGAGTTCTAGGCCAGCTGGGACTGGAGGAAGACGCTATCTCAAAAACAAATAAAATAAAAATGAAACAACAAAAATAAGCACTGTGTAGATGGTGGGGGGGGGGGGAGGCACTTGCTGCCAGGCCTGATGATTAGAGCTCTATCCCTGATACCCACATGGTAAAAGGAGAGACCCAACTCCTTCACGTTGTCCTCTGACCTCCACACATACGCTTCACAAAAGCACACAATAAAAATAGAATTTGATGCCAGGCATGGTGGTGCACACCTTTAATCCCAGCACTTGGGAGGCAGAAGCAGGTGGATCTCTCTGAGTTCAAGGCTGGCCTGGTCTACAGAGCGAGCTCCAGTCCAGCTGGGACTAAAGGGAGATCCGGTCTCAAAAATACAAAGAAAAAAAAAAAAGAAAAAGAATTTGCAAATATTCAAAATGAAGCAAGCAGTCACCATGTTCTGCTGGGTGACTTTGAGCAAAAGTCACCCCCTCTCTGGGCCTCGTTTTCCCAGGCCTATACAATGGCAGCACAGTGGCGCCCCCTCCTGAGATTTCTTTGCGGAGTTACTCCTCCTGGGAGGAGCGCTAAGGTTTTCCTGGTCTTGAGACCTGATCTAGCAGCACCCACTGGTGTCCGGACCTTGGCTCTGGCCCCGCCCCCAGGTGGCCACGTGAGCTGTGACCTGGGTGAGCCCCGGTCCCTGGAAGCCTCTAGATGCCCCTCCAGGTATTGGGGGCGGTGGACGCTAGCGGGGCTCTATCAGCCCCCTTTTTCTCTCCCGAGGGCTCTGGGACAATAGAAAAGATGTTTATCCCCCGTCGGCGCACATGTTGTTCGCCGTAATGACAGTAATCAGCTCTCCTAATGCTGCATTCTCTCTGCGCCAGTCAATTCCCCTAATTACCGCCTGGGAAGCCGGATTATTTAAATTTAAATGGTGATTTATTGCGGGGCTTAATCAATGCTATTTTCTCTCCCCCCACCTCCTCCTCTGGGACTAGGGCAGGAAGGAAATTTGGAGCCCCCCACCCACCCAACGCCACCTTTAAAGACACCCCCTTCTTCGGCTGGGATGTCTTGGGGGGCAGTGTGGAGAATCCCTGTCCCTTTTAACTATGACCTCAGATAACACCTTCACAGGCTAGTGATTACAATAAATCCAGGT
The DNA here is from genome assembly GCA_009823505.1 of Rhizomys pruinosus. Taxonomy (NCBI): domain Eukaryota; kingdom Metazoa; phylum Chordata; class Mammalia; order Rodentia; family Spalacidae; genus Rhizomys; species Rhizomys pruinosus. Next base: position 38,092 of record VZQC01014707.1, read on the forward strand.
AACAGAAATTAGAACAGTCTAAGACTTCTCTATATTGGTAATAAATGTGGAGGAAGACAGAAAATTCAATATTCATCCATATGTTAGGATCTAACAGTCTCTCTCTCTCTGTCTCTCCATATATATGTATGTATATAGTTTTTTAAATTTTATTTATTTTGTATGTGTATGAATGTACTGTGCATCCGTGTCGTGCAATGCCAAAGAGGTCAGAAGAGGGTCTCAGATTCCCCTGGAACTGGAGTTACAGACGGTTCTCAGCCACCATGTGGGTGCTGGGGATAGAACCCAGGTCCTTTGCAAGAGCAGTCGGTGCCCTTAACCGCTAGGCTATGTCTCCAGCCCAGTTGTTTTGTTTTTTTTTTTAATCTTCCCTTGAGACAGGGTCTCACTATGTAGCTCTAGCATGTCTGGAACTCACTATGTAGATCAGGCTGGCTTCAAACTCAGAGATCCACCTGCCTCTGCCTCCTGAGTGCTGGGATTAAAGGGGTGCATTACCATGCCTGCCTTTTTGGGGGAAACAGTGTTCCATGTAGCCCAGGGTGGCCTTGAACTCACTATGTAGCTGAGGATAGCCTGGTCTTCTTGCTCCTTCTTCCTGAGTGTAGGAGTTATGGTAAGGTCTGTGTAACCTGGCTACCTTTCTGTTTATTTGTTTTTGTTTGAGACAAGATCTCACTCTGTAGACCAGGCTGTTGTCCAACACTTGGTGATCCTCCTGCCTCAGCTTTCTGATTCCTCAGCTAACAGGCCTTCACCACCCCACCCTTCAGGGCAGGGGCTTTTGTGTAGTCCCTTTCCTGCTGGGTCCTTGGTACTCAGAGGACTGTCCCTCACGAAGCTGGCTGTTAATAACCAGCAAGGTGACGCAGGCCACTGTTGGAACGGACTGAGGGCTTGCTCTGAGCCAGGCAGCTGCAGAGGCCTAGCAGAAATTCCCTGGTTCCTGGTGAGCCAGCTGGGGCAGCTTTGACAGACACTCGCATTTCTCAATTCAGCACCTATCCAGGGCTTCAGAGCTGCGGGGTATAAGCACCCAGTGTCACCCAGGGAAGCCCCCCTTCCTGGGCTATGCTGTCTTTTTCTTCACCCCAAAAGGAGGAGTTAGGACTGCAGAGTACTCGTTGGAGTCCCACAAGTATAACGTTCACCTACCTCCAGGTTAACAAGAGGCCTTGATGTAGGGGGCACCCTATACAGCTGGGGTGTCTTTTGTGGAAAAGAATGGTGCATCTTCCTGTAGCCAGGCATGATGCAGACTCCTGGAATCCTAGCACTTGGGAGGCAGAGGCAGGCGGATCTTTGTGAGTTCAAGGCCAGCCTGGTCTACAGAGTGAGTTCCAGGACAGCTGGGGCTACAGGGAGACCCTGTCTTGAAAAGACCAAAAAAAAAAAAAAAAAAAAGCACATCAGGAGGAGCCCGGAAGAGATGGACCTAAGTTGAGTAGAAGGCGCGACTGCTTCTTGCAGATGACCCGGGTTCGATTCCCAGCACCCACATGGGCAGCTGAGAAACCATCTGTGACACCAGTTCCAGGGGAATCCGCCGCCCTCATCTGACCTCCGCGTCATTGCAATTTGCAACGACACGGTTGCACCTACTTACATGCAGAACAGTACATTCAGACACATTAAAAAAAAAAAAAAGCACAAACATGCAAACCTTTGAGCTCAGCACTGGGGAGGCAGAGGCAGGCGAGCTCTGTGAGTCTGAAGGACAGCCTGGTCAACATATGGAGTTCCAGTTATGTCAGGGCTACATAGAAATATCTTGTATTTGGGGCTGGAGAGATAAGAGCCTAGCGGTTAAGAGCAACGACGCTCTTTCAGAGAGGAGCACCGGGTTCGATCCCCAGCACCCACATGGCGGCTAAATAACATCTGTAACCCAACTCGCATATTCCAAGGAGAACTCCAGTTTCCAGGGGAATCCAAGACCCTCTTCTGACCCTCCACGGCAATGCACTACACGGGTGCACAGGCCTACATGCATAACCATAAAACATTCATACAACATAAAAAAATAAATAAATAAATAAATAAATAAATAAATAATAAGAAATTAAAAAATATCTTGTTTCCACAAAAAACAACAATAATTAGAACTTCTGCTTTTCTAGGGTTGTCAGAACTATAAATCTTCCCAACTTCTTGTGCCCATTTCACAGATAATAAACTGTGTACTGGAGAGCTAACAGCACCACTTAGAGACCCACAAACGGCATGGCACACTCCCCGGGGTCTAGGCCAGGGCGGTCCTGGCTTCTCCATTCTGTCCCAAAGCCTGGGGAATGGGTTGGCAGAAGACCCTGGAGGTCGGCGCATGCGCACTCACCGAGGCCGGCGGGCGGCCCGACTGCTCGCAGCCCCCAGGGCGGGGCCCCCAGAGCGGCGAAGCGGCGCAGGCGGAGGTAGGTGACACTGAGACGCACGATGGACGCCTTGTCCAGCTGGCTGGAGATGGCACCGGGCAGCGGGAGCAGCTTGGCCAGCTCGAAGAACTCTAGGTTTTCCTTCCCACGCCGCCAGCGCGCCGCGTTGCGCGACTTCTCTTTGCGCTGGGCCTGCAAGCTGGGCGGACGGCGTGGAGGAGGCGTCAGGGGGAATCCTGGGGCGCACTGTGCGCGGCCTGGCGGGGAGCCGGGCCTCCTGTGACCCAGGAACCGCCAGGGAGTTGGAATCTGTACGGCTCCTCAGGAGATGGGACAGACTTGAGTGCTAACTCCACACTCAGGCCACCGTGGGGGCGCAGAACGCCTTGTAGAAGTGGGGGGTGGGGGGGGGGTTGTTTTTATTAGTATTAGTATTATTATTAATTATTATTTTGAGTCTATGTATTTACAGTGTTGGGGATTGAATCCAGCACTTCAAACATGGTAAGCCAACACTCAACCACTTCGTTACATTCCATACAGCTTTGTCTTTTCTTTGCTTTCTTCTTTTTTTTTTTTTTTTGTTGAGACAGAGTCTCACTATCAGCTCTGAACTGCCCTAGAACTCTCTCCCATGCACGCCCAGGCTGGTCCCGCGAAATCCATAGATTCGATCAGCCCTTTGCCTAATGAATGCTGGCATTAAAGGCCTGGTCACCAATGTCCAGCCCTTATTTATTTGCTTTAGAGATAGGGATCTCACAAGTTGCCCATGCTGGTCGTTGAAACTGGCAATCTCCATTATTTAATCTGCCAGGGGGACGATTTTTTGACCACCGGCCACTCCAGCTGAGGGACAGAATCTTGGGTGTAAGCTCTTCCTTTTTGGCATGAGAATTTTGGGGGGGGGGTGAATTCGGAGCCTGGGGACAACTAGAAATCGAACAGAAGAACAAGTCCTAGCTCTGGCGCAGGATAGACACTAGCGGGGTACAGATAAAAACTGCAGACCCCCCGCCCCCCCCCCGCCCCGGGCAGGACCATGGTTAGGGCATGGGTTGGCTCACCAGGGTCCAGGCGGAGCCTTGACCATCAGGCCAGGCAGAAAGTCCCAGGGGACGCTGGCACCTCGGCCTCCCCCGCACTTGACTTCGCCTCGGCCTCCATTCCTTGGATAGGGGGTCGCCATCTCCGCAGGGCCTCGGCAATTCAGGCTGGCTCGCCCACCCGCGTCTCCTGTAGCCAGGAGGGTAAGCAGGTGGGCCGGGGGCTCAGTGCCTTGTTGGGGGAGGTGGCTAAGACCCCTAGGGAAAAAGTGAGGTGGATGCGGGTCCTCAAGGGTGCAGGCAGGAGCTGGCCTGCATGCTTGCCTCAGTTTCTCCTTCCTGGGAGGCCTCCGTTCCACCCAACCTGGCGAGCCCCGGGGCTGGCACTCCGGGTGAGGACGTGCCCCGCCGACGCTCCGCCCGCGCCGCCCGCCCTCACCGCGGCCACGCCCGGGCCGGCCCCACATACAAATGGCGCAACGCGGCCGCATACGGATCAGACCGCCCGCCGCTTCGTGCCAAGCATGGTCTGCAAGCGGTTGCTCGGGGCGGGCGCATCGCCGAGGCCCAACGCCCCCCGGGTTCCAGCTGCTCCAGAACCCCCTCCCCCCCGGGGTTCCATGTCCCCCCAACCCACCCCAGCACCCCACTCCTTGTGTTCTGAGCTGCTCCCCACTTCCTAAGCATTGGGCTAAAGAGAGGGAGGACAGGGTGGAGGGACCCCACCCCAGGTCCCGCCCAGGGACCACCCAAACCCCTCTTGGTGGGGGGTGGCGCCCCCTAGCCTGGCTGCTAAATTTCCGCAAGCCACAACTTCCTGAAAGCGACCCCGGCCGTGACACGGCTGCCTCCGCGACCCCAGGATGGACGCGACTCTCGGGGTCCGGGCGTCCGGGCATTCCGAGTCCCCCTAAACCCGGAACGTGTGCCCCTGAGTCTTCGCTCTTCCGGATGAGACATCCAGACCACCCGTGTCCCCAGTGCCCAGGTGGCCCCCAAGCCACTGACGTCTAGTCCCCTGATTCTGTGTCTCCAGGTCCCCAATAACCGTGTACCCCTCTCCAGATTTCGAGGGTTCGGGCGTCCGGATGCGGTGGCTTCCAGGTCACCAGAGTCCGGGCCCCGCGTTTCTGCAGGACTCAGGGATCCCCCATCCCCTCCCGCCAAGCCTCCAGGCGTCCTCCACCCGCAGGGCTCGCGGCGGGGTTACCTGGCTTCGGGGTGGGCTCGGGGCGCGGCGTGGGGCCGGCCGGGCGGCGCGGAGGGGCCGCTCCATAGACCCCCGGGGCGCGCGGGCTGCGGTGCCCGGCTCTCGGCACCCACGGCCGCCTCGCAGACTTAGAGAACAGCGGACAGCGGCTGCGAGGGGCGGGGCCTGCGGAGGCCACGCCCATGGTGGCCCCGCCCAGCGCCTCTGCCCAACTCCAGGCTTCCCACCCTGAGTCCTCTGTCCTGGTGTGTCCTAGTCCCCTCACCCTACGGCCACATCAAGCTAGGTCGAATGACAGTGGACGATCGCTATCCTTGGAGGCTGGAGCGCGCCAGCAGTTCTTCTGGACACGGAAGACAACCTGCACAGGGGTCCCCGGGGGAGCGTCCCTTCCACAGACGTAAATCCAGGCATTGGACGCCCTCTCTTCCCAGGAGAAAGCTCTGGGGTGCCAGCCTCCGTTCAGGCCAGGACTTGGTGGACACCTTCCTTCTCCTCCAACCAGATCTTAGGGGTTAAGGGGTCTCCACAGTCCAGGCCTCCCCGTAGGGACTGGAGGCCCTCACCTCTAAGCACCCTGCTTCATTATAAATTAGAGCAGTCAGCCAGGTGTGGTGGGCACTTTATATATATAGACCACAGTGTTTGGAAGGCTGAGAGGACGGTTCCCCCCCCACGTGCAAGGTGAGCTGCGCTAAGTAAATGATTCCAATCCATCTTGGATACAATACCCTTTGTCAAAGAAATCCAATCAGGGCTGAGAGATGGCTTAGTGATTAGGGGCACGGGCTGCTCCGCCAAAGTACCTGGGTTGGATTCCCAGCAACCCACGAGATGGCCAACAACCACCTGTAACTCTAGTTCCAAGGGATATGCTCTTTTCTGGCCCCTGCAGGCTTTTTGCGACACAAAGGTGCATTTATATACATGCAATAATACAGTCATAGCTATACTTAAAAATAAAGAAAAGAGGGGCTGGAGACGATGGCCACAGCGGTTAAGAGCACCGACGGCGCTTACACAGAGGACCACGGGTTCAATCCCAGCACCCCAAGGAGACTGAGACCATGGTCTTTAACTCCAGTTTTCCAGAGGAGCCGATGGCCCTCGTTCTGACATCCGAGGTAAGGGGCCACAACACGGTGCACAAACCTAACTGCAGACAATACATTCATAAGGCACAACAAAATAAATGGAAATAAAATTAAAAAAAGAAAAAGCTGGGCTGGTGGGCACACACCTTTAATCCCAGCACTTGAGAGGCAGAGGCAGGTGGATCTATGTGAGGAGTTTGAGGCACCTTGTACTACATAATGAGTTCCACCAGGCCAGCCTGGGGCTACAAAAAGACCCCCCTAAAAAAAGGATAATAGTAGAGTAAAAATAAATAAAATGGAGAGACATTGGGTGTGTGGTGGTGCATGGCTACTATCCAAAGTCTCCAGGGCAGAGCAGGTCAGCAAAGTTTTTTAGGCCATCTGGTCTATATAGACCCTGTTCTCAAAAAAAAACAAACGGGCTGGAGAGATAGCCTAGCGGTTAAGAGCAACGACGCTCTTGCAGAGGACCCGGGTTCGATCCCCAGCACCCACATGGCGGCTAAGAACCGTCTGTAACTCCAATTCCAGGAGAACTCCAGTTCCAGGGGAATCCAAGACCCTCTTCTGACCTCCGCGGCATTGCACGACACGGGTGCACAGGCCTGCATGCAGACAGTACATTCATACACATACAAAAATAAAAAATAAAAAAAAAAAAGAAATATCTTGTTTCCAAAAAACAACAATAATAACTGCTTTTCTAGTGATCAGACTTACTAAATCTTCCCAACTTCTTGTGCCCATTTCACAGATAATAAACTGTGTACTGGAGAGCTAACAGCACCACTTAGAGACCCACAAACGGCATGGCACACTCCCCGGGGTCTAGGCCAGGGCGGTCCTGGCTTCTCCATTCTGTCCCAAAGCCTGGGGAATGGGTTGGCAGAAGACCCTGGAGGTCGGCGCATGCGCACTCACCGAGGCCGGCGGGCGGCCCGACTGCTCGCAGCCCCCAGGGCGGGGCCCCCAGAGCGGCGAAGCGGCGCAGGCGGAGGTAGGTGACACTGAGACGCACGATGGACGCCTTGTCCAGCTGGCTGGAGATGGCACCGGGCAGCGGGAGCAGCTTGGCCAGCTCGAAGAACTCTAGGTTTTCCTTCCCACGCCGCCAGCGCGCCGCGTTGCGCGACTTCTCTTTGCGCTGGGCCTGCAAGCTGGGCGGACGGCGTGGAGGAGGCGTCAGGGGGAATCCTGGGGCGCACTGTGCGCGGCCTGGCGGGGAGCCGGGCCTCCTGTGACCCAGGAACCGCCAGGGAGTTGGAATCTGTACGGCTCCTCAGGAGATGGGACAGACTTGAGTGCTAACTCCACACTCAGGCCGCCTTGGGGGCGCAGAACCCTTATGTTTATTATTATTATTATTATTATTATTATTATTATTATTATTATTTATTGAGGCTATTATTTTACAGTGTTGGGGATTGAATCCAGCACTTCAAACATGGTAAGCCAACACTCAACCACTTCGTTACATTCCCAGACGCTTTTCTTTTCTTTCTTTCTTTCTTTTTTTTTTTTTTTTTT
>VZQC01014711.1:0-44555 GCA_009823505.1 Rhizomys pruinosus
TTGCTTTATACATTGTAATACAAGGCTCTGCATGTAAAACAGTCTTTCTGATTCTTCTGTACAGTCCACAACCCTGTCCCCTGTTCAGTTAGCTTCAGTACCTCTACTTGCAAGCCAGATACCCCTAGAGAGGTCAGAGACCCCGGGGAAGAGCCTACCACTGCTATTTCCCCAAACTAATAATTTCTAACTATATCCCTGGCTTCTCTTCAACTGCTCTGACAAAACACTCTGACCAATACCAACCTGGGAAGGAAAGGGTTTTTATGTCTTACATTTCCCGGGTCACACTTATGGAATCCAAGGTAGGAACTCAGGACAGGAACTTAGAGGCAGGAGCTGAAGCACAGGCCATGGAGGAATGCTGCTTACTGGCTTATTCCCTGGTTCGTACTCAGCTTGCTTTCTAACCCAATACAAGACAATCTGCCCAGGGGCGGCACAACCCACAGTGAGCTGGGTCCTCCCACATCACCCAACAATAAACAAAATACCCCACAAACATGGCCACAAGCCAGTCCAATGGAGGCAATTCCTCAACTGAGGCCTCCTCAACCCAGGTGTGTCAAGTTGACACTAAAGCTATCCAGTATGCCCTAGATATTTATCCTGATACCCAAAGATAAGCATAGCTCTCAACCCCCATGAAAGATGCTTCTTTTTACAACCGAGGAAAACTATAACAGATCTACAACTGATTAATGTTGAGAATAAGTGACTGTAAGCAGTCAGCGCCAATTGACAAATGTACAGTGCAACCCCTAAACCTAAGGATGAGGAAATATTGTGGAAAAGGAAGCAGAAAGATTGTAAGAGCCAGAGGAGTAAGACCTCTGCGCCATCAGAGATAGCAACATGGCTCCTTGCATAATGACAATCGACATGCCCATGTGGACGAGGAACATTTCCCAAGGTCCCAGCTGTAGATGGTGAGCTGCGAGCAATCAATGGCTTCTGAGAGAGAGACGTTGGCTCCGAAGATGAGTTTGCTGATATGTTGTCTAATCCCAATACAGGTACATAGGAGTGCCCCTAAATGGACTCAGTATGTTGTATTATATTATATACATGTAACATTGATAATGAAAGAAGAGATCACAAAGCTGAGAGGGAGTAAGTGGGGCCTGGGAAGAGTTGGAAGGGGAGAGGGATGGGTGGCAAAGTACTCATGCATGAATTCCCAAATAAAGAAAAAAAAGCATAAGCAAGACCCAAAAATCAAGAGTCAAGTTTTCTTTAGTGCTTTGTAGTGTCTCTTTGTCTGAAGCTAAGCTTCCAGCTCTCATGTCCATTGTAGGATAACTTGTGAGTCAAAGGAAAAATGACGATAATCCCCCTTCCTTTAGATACCTATTTATATCCTCCATTTCTTGCCAAGAGTAGATATATAACATTAATATTTCTTCCCCATAGCATAAACCAAATTTTAAGTGAAAATCTTCACTTATTTAATCAGAATCAAGCTCCTCTTAGCTAACAGAGTCCAGGCATCCTCTTAGGAGTGGACTTGAAACTCTCCCTATGTTAATGTTATTACTGGCAAGTGTCACTACAATTAAGGTAACGATAGCCAAAATACAGAATTCGCCTTGAGCAGACGGTTCTTTAAAACCAAAATTCCCAGGTCCTGGTTTTAATCTAAAGCAGATATAATTATATTCTGAACATAGTTATAGCAGAATGTAATGTGTCAGAGGCTTGGACAGAANCCAGCTGGTGGTGCTCATGAAGAAGGTAGGAGGAAGGACAGGCTGGTGGTACTCATGAAGAAGGCAGGAGGAAGGGGCAGGCATGATTGGTGTACCATAAGTTAAGATAAGGTAGGAAAGGACAGGGTGGTGTTCACTGAAGACGGCAGGCAAGAGAGAGGCTGTTGGTGCTGCAGTGAATGGAAGATGAGGAGAAGGTAGGCTGCATACGTCAGTCGCTCATCCGCAAGAATGGCAGAGGAAGGACCAGGCTCGCGTGAGTAACGGGCCATGAACACAGAACGAACAGGAGGCAAGAGACAGGCTGGTGGACAATCGCTGCAGGAAGAAGACAGAGGAAGAACGTTCACAGCAGGCTTAGGGTGAAAGGAAACGTACATGAAGAAGACAGGAGGAAGGACAGGCTGGTGGTGCTCATGAAGAAGGTAGGAGGAAGGACAGGCTGGTGGTACTCATGAAGAAGCAGGAGGAAAGGCAGGCTGGAATAGTGGGTGCTCATCGAACGCATGACTAGCGATGGAAGGCACATCCTCGGCTTCGTGTCGTTGCATGAAAGAAACGGAAGGAATTGAGTAAGTCCCTGGGCAAGTTTTGCTAGAGTAGGCAGAACCGCAACAATGAAGTGAAGAGCGATTTAATGAAAGAGATAAGTGCTGAGACTGAGGGGAGTGCTCACTATCATGATGGAACAGACCAAAGTGGAATTTTTTTTAAAAATTTTGTTAAAAATTAATAGCTAAATCAAGACTGACTCCAAGAAACTTGCACTAGGCTGGTGTAAACAACATATACACTACGTCCCTCTCATTTTCCCTGGTAAATCTTCAAGTAAGGAACAGTTAGCACAGAAGGAAGCTGACGGGTACAAACTAAAGTCTGTAGCTCTCACAGGATAAACAGAAAAGATGTAAAGTAACACGTGAGCAGGGCAGCCGAGAGAAGTTCAAGAGCATGACGGTAGAGGAGCTACAAATCAGCATGGAAGACTACATGAGCGCTAGAAGGTGACATCGGGGAAATATGCAGATAGGTGGCTTTTGATAAGTCTCATGGAGATAGAGCTAGTAGTGTAAGACTAATAGGAGTCAGAAGGGCATGGTGGTAACGCTTCAGGAAAGAAGACAGGAGGAAGGACAGGCTTGGTGGTGCTCATGAAGAAGGCCGGAGGAAGGCAGGCTGGTGGTGCTCATGCAGAAGGCATTCGTCATTAGGTGGCTGTGAATATAAACAAAGAAGACTCCCTCTAACTCTCACCACAGCATAAATTTAGTTCAGGATCATAGAATAGTCTAAACCAACAGTCATCTTTTGCAAAAGATGCATATCCTCCCTTGTAACAATGAAGCATGAAACTTTAAGTAAAGCATTCTATCATCCACTCCTAACATATTGTTGTCATTTCAACCGGACCAGTGGGCTCGTCTCTCGTCTGCGCTAAGCCCCCATCTCCTATAATTCCCATGCAATATATTGAGGGGCGTGAAGGGCTCGCAGAGAGATTGTAGTCTTGTGCTGCCAAACTTAATTGACTTCTCAAGCTCTGCCCCTTGTTCTGAAAACTTCCTTTTCACCACCAGCATTACAGCGCTTGCCACAAGGATGACATAACTTAAAAGTTATTTGTTAACTATTTTCCTCGAGGTGAAACAAAACCCGAGTTTGTTAGGAATTATTTTCGGCTAGTCTTGTATCATTAGCCGAAGTAGTACAATGTGTGGCAAGACTCAGAACTCGCCTTGGATGGTGGGCCCAGAGGCAGGCTTGCTCTTCTCGGAAATTTCCTCCTTGTATTATAGAAAATAATTGCCACGTATTACTCACTGGGCTGCAGGCTTGAGCTCACTTCTAGTATGCCCATTATAATGGAAAGTTGTCACGCCCACCTTTCCTGTACCCAGATACCCCAAGAGCTGAAGCTTATCCCTGGCCATAGACAAACACACCACACACACACACACAGACACACACACACACACAAACACACACACACACACCAGTTGCTCATTTTTCTTTGAAGCAGATTGGTTGGCAATAAATTAAAATCATGATAGTAACTGATACTGATTTTTTCTGGTTATAAAATAAATTTGCTGAAGACAATTTTAAAATTCTTTAAAGACTCAGTGAAAAAGTCAGGTCACAATCTTGCCAGTCACACAATCACTTGCAGAAATCTTCAACTGGAAATAATGAGACATGACACACGTGGTTTGGTTCATAGTAATAAACAGAATATTTATAAGGTGATACAACATGTCTTGGCTTCATACTATGCAGACAAGGTGTTGATACCTGGAAGATGGACACATCTGAGAGAGTTACATGATAGAAAGCCTTCATTTGAAGGTGGCTTGATATGTGTGCACTAGGCACTTTCTGCTTTGCTTTTAAAATCTTGTTTTCCTGGTTAATTTTAACTCCGAATAAATAATATTCTAGAATTAGAAAATTTATTGTAGAATATATTTTAAAAACCATAGGATCTGGGTTTCTGTGTTTCAGATGGTAGAGTTCTGACCTAACTTGCCTGATGCCCTGGGCTCCATCAATGACACTGTAACTAGAAAGCCTGCAATTCCGGCACTCAGGAGGAGAAGGCAGGAGCATCCGAAGAAGTTCAAGGCAATTCTTGTAAACATATTGAGTTCAAAGCCACCCTGGTCTATGTGAGGCCTTGTCTCAAAAAAGAAATTCCCTCATTTCATGCTTTTTTTATTGGTCTTTTTTTAAAAAAAATTATTTATGTGTATGAGTGTACTGTCTGCATGCAGGTTGGTGCACCCGTGTCATGAAATGCCTTGGAGGTAGGAATAGGGTGTTGGATTCCCCTGAACTGGAGTTAAAGATGGTTCTCAGCTGCCATGTGGGTGCTGGGGATAGAACCCGGGTCATCTACAAGAGCAGTCAGTGTTCTTAACTGCTAGGCCATCTCTCCAGCCCCCCCATTTCATTCTTATGCGCATCCATCTCATATTGCTTGTCCATATAAGAAACTCCTGCTGTTGGCTTCATGTATATACTTTGTATTGTAAGTATAAAATAATTTGCATTCTTGAACATTTCTGCACAATCTTTTTGTACAAATGGTCTGAGAGTTTCTATTATTTCTAGGACTACATATATTCCCTGGGTAGACTGTAGTTTGTAGGTCCTGAAGAAAGACAAAGCCCACACACTACTTTGTGATTACAAATAATGCCACCAGCAGCCACCATAGCCTTGTATAAATGTTGTTTTGAACATTCAGTGGTATGCATAGAGGACAAATTCCCAGGGGTGGCATTGTCAGGAAAAGAGTGAATTCACTTATAATTTGGATGATATTAACATTTTGCAGCTCAGCTGGAAGTAAGTGTCTGCCTTTTTGTAGTCAGTGTCATTCTATGCTATCAAGTACATAAGCTATCTTTTGTTGTTAAGACACTGTCTTATGGTTTTATTTTGTAGACTATTTCTGTTTCTCATAGTAGCTTACTTTTATGCTCAGTTAAGATAAACTGTGCATGTTTGGGGATGTTTTCTTTCATTTCTGCAGAATTATTTATTCTGAACACTGCCAGTTCTTCCACTGGCCGCTTTCCTCCTTTGACTTTTTCCAGTTCTTATAGAAAGTAACCATTTGCTTTATGATGTAGGTTACAAATTAAAAAAAAAATGGGGCTGGAGAGTCCCAACACTAACCTAAAAGCCAAGCCAGGTAGCCTGCACTGGGACCTCCCAGGCTGAGGATGTAGAGAAAAGTAGAGCCCCAGAGCTCCCCAGAGAGTCATCCTGGCCAATTGGTGAGTCTCAGGCTCAGTGGGAGACCTTGCCTCCAAAAAATAAGATGGAAACAAGTGAGGAAGGCATGTGATACTGACCTTTGGCCTACACATGTGCACACACATTAACATGCACGTACTACGCTGATATAAAGCATTTTACTAGCCTTATTTTTTAAAGATATTTTATTGTTAATTACCATTTACTAATTGGACATATTTACAGATAGAGCATATAATCAATACAATACCAGTATAGAATGATCAGTAGAGGTGATGGACATATTCCTTCCCTCAGATAGATGACATTTCTTTGTGCTGAGAACATTCAAAAATCCCCTCTAAAACAAGCAGGGTGGCTCATGCCTGTAAACCCAGAATTGCGGGGGGGGGGTTGGAACCAGAGGGTTGCTTTGAATTTGAGGCCAGCCTGGGCTACAGAAAGAGTTTCAGGACAGCAGTGGTTGCAATGTGAGACTCTAGGCTGAGGTAACATTTTACTAACTACAAAAGAAATATCTTTACATTTGCAGACAAATATCCCAGACACCACTCAAAAAAAGAAGCTTCTTTTCCTCCAGATGACAACTGTACAGAGTCCCACAACTGGACACACAGACATGGTCTCTAAATTGCTCAGACCCAGGTGACACATCTATAATGCAACCTCTGCACACACCTCTTAACTCTCATCAAGGAAGCTCCTCCAGAAACTCAAAAGGGCCTGAATAGCCAAACCCTGAAGATTAGGAGTCTACAGAGTGTTTTTCCATGGACAGGCTGCCTATATTCAGCTTCACCCACCCAGGGCTCAGGGAACATTTCAGAAGAGGGGGCAGAAAGATTGTAAGAGCCAGGGATGTGTTGTAAGACCAAACAGAAATGAATCCTACAAGCTTCTGGAACCCACTTCATAAGATCCTACTGCATTGGTATCAGGATCCACAAGACCCATGCAAGCTCAGCTGGATAAAAACCCTGCAGAGAACTGCAGAACTGGGCAGCAGAGCCCAACCTTAGCTGAGGAAATATTGGCAGCAGATGGTGGTCAGGTGAGGAAGACCTGGCCTTCTTTCGAGAAGACTCTGGATGAGTTCAGGGGATGAGCTGGTACTCCAGAGTGAGAGGGGGGAGTAATTTAGTACAAGGGACTCTAGCACAAATGATAGAAGGTATGAACTGGGGGTGGGGGGACTGCAGGAGGGTGCCAAGGGAAAAGTGGCTGTAACGGCTATTAAGACTGGCTGAAAAGTTATGTATGAGACACATAAAAATTTCAAGTAAAAATGTAAAAAAAAAAGAGATAATAACTAAGAAAGAATGAATGGAAGGAAAGAAGGAAGGAAGAAAGGAAGGAAAGAAGGAAAGAAGGAAGGAAGGAGAAAGACCCTCTGCTGGTCACTGTGAAGTATTTAAATGTTCAGTTATTGTCTGTCGGCTGCAGCTCTCTCACTGTGTTAAAGAGTACTAGAAGCCATTCCTTCCCCCAACTGCCCCCAACGCTCCTCTTTTAGTTTATGTGTAGTGTTGGGTTTTTCTTCCTTTCGTGTTGTTACTGTTTTCTCCATTTTATGTTTTATATCTTGCTTTTTATTTGTTACAGCCACTATGGAAAGCAGTGTGGAGAACCCTTGGAAGACTTGGAATGAACTTGCTACCCGACCCAGCCTTACCACTCCTAGGCATGTACCCTCAAGACTCACACACACACACACACAAACATAAACATGTATAGCTGAGGGCTATATATCAAGAAACAAGATGCCAGGCAGAAGAAACATCCCTTTGAGTTGTTGGTCAGGGTAGTCCAAGAAACTCCAAATGCAACACAAGCTATTGCCACAGCCCTTGGTTGCCTTCCAGAACTTGAAGGTAAGACCCTATTGCTGAAGCAGGACACACTTCAGACACAGAACTTGGAGTAATGGTGCTGAAAGTGATCTGGAAACCTCCCTGAAGACTAGTTCTCATAGTTTCAGAGAATTCCATGCAAGCCGTGAAGGGAAAAAACTCATTCAATGATCCAACCCAGCTGTAAAGCCTAATAACCACAACTATGACCAGCATAGCAAACTATCTAATTAGAATCTAATTAGACTTAAATCCCACTCAGGAGGAGGAAACTGATGTGTGGTACTCTAATAGCCAAGCACACACAGCTGGAGAGATCATAGATCCTAGAGGCAAATCCAATTTTTTACTGTATGCTAAATATGTATCCTTATATTTGCAGACAAGTATATCTCTTATCACTCATCAAAGAAGCTTATTTTTGCAACAGATGGAGACTATTTCAGTTTCACAACTGGTCAAATGCAGAGTAAGTGTCTGTGAGATGCCCAGCCCTAGATGACACATCTACAGTGCAACCTCTATACCTAAGGCTCAGGGCACACAGTAGAATAGGGAGCAGAGAGACGATGATTAATGCATCTCTCAACTCTCACTAGCAAAGTTTCCTCATGAAACAGAAGGTTACTAACACAGAAGGCCACTACTGGCCAAAATGTAGAGAATAAGAGACTGCAGAGTATGTGTCCCTGGAGAGGACTCCTATATTAAACCTCACCTACCCGTGGCTCAGGGACCATTGTAGAAGAGGGGGCAGAAAAACTTTAAGAGCCAGGGGTGACAGATGACCACAAGGACACAAGAGTTTTACAGGCTCCTGGGATGTTGCCCATGTGAACTTACAGCAATGGTGACAACATGCACAAGATTCATAAGAATCCAAACCAGACAAAAATCCCAGGATAAAAGTGAGTAAATGGGTAAGAAACCCTAACCTTAGCTGAGGAACTATCGGCAGTTGATTACTGCTAGATGAATGAGAGCTGGTTGACCAGACTCCAGTGGGTAGACTCACACTGGAGGATATTTAGGGATACAATCTTAATTCAATATGCCTTAACATACATAAAATAATGCATAAAATCTGACGGCGGGGCTAAGAGGGATGCAGATAGGGAAGGGAGTCTATGATTAAGATGTATGACATGCACATTTAAAACATTTTTTAAATGTTTTAAAATTCAAAGCAAATTCAGGGAAGCCACAGATGATCTGGGATATGAATTCTAACAAGTAACAACAGCCAGGTCATGCTCAAGGGTCTTGAGCAGACAGGGAGCAGTGCTATGGGCTGAATACAGTCCGTGGACCCCACAGGTCTATTGAGATTAAACGCTTGGTCCACGGCCTTTAATGTAGCACTGTTGGCAAGTGGCAGGAACTTTGATAGGCAAAAGCCCAGATGTCACTGGGCACATGAGATAGTTCTCCTGCGACTGCTTTGGTGGTTCTTAAGAAAGGGTTTCTAAAATAGGAGCAAGACTGGCCTTTCCCATTCTTTCTACATCTGGTTGAAGATGTAATCACTGGCTTGTTCCCACATAAGCTTCTACTGTGGCTATCTGTGCCATGAGGTGATGTGGCCAAGGGGAAATCCTCGTAGAACCTCTGGTATTATGAGCCATGTAGACCTCTTCTCTTTGTAATAATTTAGTTGTGTCCAGTATTTCAACATAGTGATGGAAAGCCAACTACTACAAACCAAAATCTCACATGTGAATGCTTGTTTTGTTTTTTAATTGAATTTTTATATGTTTCATACATAATTTTTCACTGTCTTAATCATCATTATACCCACTTCTCCCTTGGCACCCTCCCTCAACCCCCACCCTCAGAGTTCACACCTTCTGTCATTCCTGCTAGAGTCCATTGCATCAAATTACTCTCCCAGCTCACTCCTCAGTGACAGCTCCTTCCCTGAGCTCTAGTTACCCTATTCCGAGTATCTTTTCTAAAGAAGGCCAGGTTTTCTGCACCTGACCACCATCTACTCCCAACATTTCCTCAGCCAAATTTGGGGTCTGCTACCCATTTCTACAGTTCTGTGCTGGGTGTTTGTCCAGCTGACCTTGCATGGGTCTTGTGCATGGTGATACCAATGCCGAAGATTCATATAAACAGGGTCCCAGGAGCTTGTAGGATTCATTTCCATTTGGTCTTGCATCACCTCCCTGGCTCTTACAATCTTTCTTCCCCCTCTTCTGCAATGTCCTCTGAGCTCTGGGTGGGTGAAGCTGAATATAGACAGCCTGTCAACGGAAACACACTCTGCAGAGGCCTGATCCTCACAATTTGACCATTCAGGCCTTTTTGGATTCCTGGTCTCCTGTTGCATGGAGGAGCTTCCTTAATGAGAGTTAAGAGGTAACTAATGACTTCTTGGGTCCTTGTTCTATGCTGTGCCTGTGTGTGTAGAAGCTGCATTGCAGCTGTGTCACCTAGGCATGAGCCATTCACAGACCATGTCTGTGTGTGTCCAGTTGTGGGACTTTGTACTATTCTCATCTAGAGCAAAAGACGCTTCTTTTCTGAGTGGTGTCTGAGATATTTGTCTGTAAATATAAGGATACTTCTTTTGGAGTTAGTAAAATGTTACCTTACTCTAGGGATGTGTCTACTTTGTAGGAATTGTCTAAGATCTATGACCTCTCCAGTTGTGTGCATCTGGCTATGTTAACATTACCACACATGAGTTTCCTTCCACTGAATGAGCTTTAGGTCCAATTGTCTAGCCATTGATTTCCCCCAGGATAGAAGTGCTGCTATTGCACCAATGTCTTATGCTGAGCTGGACACTGATGTGGATATTTGGCCTTGAGGCTGATGTTGGGCCATCTATTGATGTTTTGCATTCGTGGCTTCCATAGTGCTCTCCACAACTATGAGGCCTAGCCTTCAGGGATGGTGGCTTCCAGGTCAGATCCAGCTCCATTGCTCAAGACCCCATCTCCAAAGTATGTCCTGTCTTCAACAATAGGGTCTTACCTTCAATTTCTGGGAGGCAATCAAGGGCTGTGGCAATAGTCTGTGTAATTTGGGGAGTCTCTTGGACTACTCTGGCCAACACCTCAAAGGGAAGATTCTCCTGTCTGTCACTGTTTCTTGATATGCAGCCTTCATCTTTCCAGGCGGAATCATGTAGACATATTTTGTGTGTATTTTATCAATAGATTGTTAGACTAATAAGATACTCTCAGGTTTTTTTACCCCAGCAATGCATTATTTATCTCTCCTCTCTCCCTTTACCTATGCAGCCCTCCATGCCTCCTCCATTTAAGTATCTCCATGTCCCCTTGATACTGCCAGTCTCCTATTGCTCCACTTCTCTTGGGATCCTTTTCTCCCTTTAGCCCCCTTTTCCTTTTATAACCCTTCCACTCCTTTCCCATTCAGATACACTGATTTTGTACATTCCTCCATTAGTAGCACCTGTCACCTACCAGCCTTCTGTCTCAGGTTCCCTCTTTCTCTTTATCTTCCTGGTTCCTTTTCATTTAACTAGTTCCTGCATTATATCATGGTATATACTTTTTTTTTTTTTTTTGGTCGTTTTTGAGACAGGGTCTCCCTGTCACTCTGGCTGGCCTGGAACTCACTCTGTAGACCAGGCTGGCCTTGAACTCACAAAGATCCACCTGCCTCTGCCTCCTGAGTGCTAGAATTAAAGGCATGCACCACCATGTCCTGCATAATTTTTTTGGTGCTATATACTTTCGTACATGGATTTGGCACTAGGAACCACAAGTGAAGGAAAACATACATCATTTGTTTTTCTGAGTCTGTATTACTTTGCTTAACATAACAGCTTCTAGTTCCATCCACCTGCAAATTTCATGAGGCTGTCATTCTTTATTGCTGCATAGAACTCCATTGTGGGGGCTGGAGAGATGGCCTAGCGGTTAAGAGCACCGACTGCTCTTGCAGAGGACCCGGGTTTGATCCCCAGCACCCACATGGTGGCTGAGAACCGTCTGTAACTCCAAGTCCAGGAGAACTCCAGTTCCAGGGGAATCCGAGACCCTCTTCTGACCTCCGCGGCATTGCACGACACGGGTGCACAAACCTACATGCAGACAGCACATTCATACACATCAAATAAATAAATAAATAAAATAAAAAAAAAAGAACTCCATTGTGTAAATGTGCCACATTTTCATTATCCACTCATCAGTTGAGGGATCCTTACATTGCTTCCATCTCTTCACTCGATTGAGATTACCATGTGGTTTTTGTCTTTGAGTTCATTTATATGATCTATGACATTTGTTGATTTACATATGTTGACCATCCCTGCATCTCTGAAATAAATCCAACTTGATCATGGTAGATGACCTTTTTAATATGTGGTTTATAAGTATTATGTTGAGAATTTTTGCATCTATATTCATTAAGGATATTAGCCTATAGTTTTCTTTTTTTGGTTTTATCTTTGCCTGGTTTTGGTGTTAGAGTGACGTTGGCTTCATAGAAGGAATTTGGGAGAATTCCCTCTGTTTTTATCCTTTTGAATAACTTAAGTAATCTTGGTTGTAGGTCCTCTTTAAATGTCTGGTAGAATTCTGCTGTAAATCCATCTGGGCTGGGATTTTTTAGTTAGGAGGTTTTGTATCACTGTTTCAATTTCCTTATATGTTATGAGTCTGTTTAAGCTGTTGATCTCTTCTTGGTTACGCTTTGGAGATTTCAGATATTCATTCATTTCTTTTAGGTTTTCAAATTTAACAGAGGATAGATTTTTAAAGTATTCACATTAATGTTCCGGATCTTTTCGTTTTCTGTTGTGATGTTTCCCCTTTAATCTCTAATTTTGTTGATTTGGAGTTTTGCTTTCTTTCTTTTGGTTAACTGGGCTAAGGGTCTCTCTATCTTGTTTATCCTTTCTAAGAACCAGCTTTTTTTTTTTCTTTCTGATTTTGGCATGTGGATTTCTTTTTGTAGTTTGTGATTCTGGTATGAAGGTCAAGTGTTTGTTGAACTGAAGAATGACTTTGCTTGCATTCTTCAGGTGCCTTCCTTGTCTTCTTATTAGGTGTGAAAGACTGGTTGGTCTAGCTTCAGGTTCTCACTTCTGATTGTGTGCTGGAGGAACCAGCTAATTCTCACCCAGTTAAAGTGGTCCTCCGGAGGCCTAAGATGAGTATCAATCAGGCAGGTTTGAACCCACAAGGCCCCCTTCACCACATGAAGCTGAGGGAGGGGCCCAGTTGTTCCTGAACTAATAGTCTGGAATGCTGCTGCCACAGTGAAGTTTGGGGTTCTCACCCCTGAGCAGAGGTCAGCCTCATTCACTCACTGGGAAAGTAGAACCCACAGAACTGTAGCACCACATGGAGTCCACCTACCAGCTCTCCAGGGTTGGTTGCAAACGTCTCTGAGTGCTTGTTCAACAGTGTTTAGTACAGATAGTACTAGCTTAGTTAACTGAGGACTTTAAGGTCTTGATGTCACATACATAGTGTAAAGAGGGTCTAACAGTGTTGACCTAACAGTCAAAGCAAAAGCATAGCAGTCACTCCAGAGAGTTGGGCCTGGATAGGTAAGCTGGAGTAATAAAACTTCTGGTATGAGAGAAAGGGGTGAACAGAGGCTAGCCCCCCCAAAACAAAGGCAGGAGGTACTTGTCCTAGAAGTAGAAGCAAGTGGCAAACTAGGAGAGCAGATGACAGTGAAGCATTCTGTGAGGGTCAAGACGGTGGATTTTAGATGCTGAGCAGTTCATATTAGTTTCCTAGATGAGATTCAAATTAGCCCCCCTCACTTAAAAATCTAAGTTGGTAGCTGGGCATGGTGGCACATGCCTAGAATCCCAGCACTCAGGAAGCAGAGGCAGGCAAATCTCTGTGAGTTTAAGGTCAGCCTAGTCTACATAGTGAGTTCCAAGCCAGCTGTGGCTGTGGGGAGACCCTGTCTCGAAGGCAAAAAAAAAAAAAAAAAAAAAAAAGTAAAAATAAATAAATAAATAAATATCTAAGCTGGCATGCCTTCAAAAGTCTTACAATCATAACTTAGCATCTGAAAATCTCTTTGCACATTCTCAGAAAGGAATTTTTCAGTGCTTTGATGTGCAAATGCTAATAATGACAGAAAACATCTCCTCACCCCTATTATACTGCACTCTGTGGCTTTGTACAGTCCTGAGTGTTTTCGGTGGTTTACAGGTATCTCATGTTAGTGTGAGTTTTTCCTTCCCATTTTAAAGGTGAAGACAGGAGCTGGCTCAGAGGTTAAGCATGCTTGCTGCTCTTAAAGAAGATCCAAGTTCAGTTTCCAGCATCTACATTGGATGGCTCACAACCATCTGTAACTCCAGTTCCAGGGGATCCAACGCCCTCTTGTGGCATCCATAGGCACACACACAAGACACACACACACACACACACACACACACAATAATAATAATAATAATAATAATAATAATAATAATAATAAAATTTTTAAAGGTAAAAATATTAAACATCAGGGAAAGAAGAAACTACTCAGGTGACACCACTAGAAAGTGATGGTGCCTTTATAGAGAAACCACAGTTTATGGATTAGCATACCATCCAAACATCTGTGTCTATACTCACAGCTTAGCTTGCCATAATAATTAGTACTGTTTAAATGCCTGTACATCTAATTGCTTGTGCTTTGTTAGTAAGATTAAAAAGGTACCCCTGGATAAGATGTCAACCCATGAAGGGGAACAATCTGAACAGACTAGAGTCCAAAATGACATCTCCAGAGAAAATAGACTGTTTTGCTTCTCACCCACTTGTGCCCCTTTCCCAAAGCCTAGGGAACAACTTTCAGAAGAGGAGGTGTGATAGAATGCAAGGGCTGTGGAGAGATTGGGGTAAATCATGAGACTACAGCAATATAGACTGGACTCTTATTTCATCAACAAGCTTGTGCATACAAGCTTCTCCAACTGGACTACGGGAACCTTGGGTTGTTCAAACTTTGGACATAGATACTTGCAAACTGGTTTTACATGAATGTTACTTACATTCATTGCTTATGCTTAAAAATTTGGCTTACGTCAAAAAAATGCACCAATTACCTAATTGTATGGCAAACTGAGCAATGTCAATGTTATCTGAAAACAACTGTGCTATTATATTGTAAAATCCCTTAAAAAATAAACAAATAAAGGAAAAAAAAACACATAGTGGATGGTTTAATGCCTTGAAGAATATCTAAAATAATATCTTGGATTTTGTCTCTACTGGGGGACTTCTTGAACCCATGAAACATAGTTCCAATAAATCATACCACCATTTGAGTACAGACCCTGTAAGCAAGAGACAGGTGGCTGAGGTGTCAGTGTACAAAGGAAATGACAGTGACTCCCCTCTCACTATTCTATATGCTTTCAGTTCTTTAAATGGCTAAGTGCTAGCTATGTCTATCCACACAGACTTGAAGAAGATGATCAAACAATAAAATTAAAGTTTTTAGCTTACAGATTTTTTTCTTACCAGGTGAGGGAGGCACTAGCACTAAGAGGATATGATTTCTTTTTATTTGAAAACTGCAAGAAAGCAAACGAAACAAGTCCATCTTTAGGAACATGCCCATGGCCCATGCAGCTCTGTTAAAGTAATTTATTTTACTTTGAGTCCTGTAAACTTATGCTACAGAACCATTCAAGCTATGCAAGTTACTTAGAAGAATTTATGCCTGCAGAAGTACCAAAAATTCATGATAAAAGAGATTGTATGTAGAAATAATGGCTGCAGTTATAGGTGCATTCTTCAATGGGCACTGATTTTCAAATTTAGTAAAGAAAAAAAGGAATATGTTTTATATCCACCTAACTTCTAGACATGGTTTTCATAAAGGTCTAGATGATGCTATAGTTTCCTTAGAATACATTTTTATATATAGTGCTTTGAATAGGTGACTTCAGACAATGGGAATGAATACATCACACTCAACTTTAAATGATCTTGTTCTTTTTGTGATATTTATTGTTAAGTGATCTGAATAGTATCAGGAAAAGGATTCAGGAAGGGCTTTTTTGCTGCAAGAAGTGTCAGGATTAACCCAGGTGAGGTTAAAACCATTACCATTGACTATGGTTGACTGATCCTACTTCCTGCGACACCAGAGGTGCAGAGAGGGAAGCAGTACTTCAGCCCAACACACATGAGCATGAACAAATATTGAAGCAAGAAGTACTTTGAGGTCAGAGAGGATAGGGATCCATCTTTGTTTCTTTGCTACTCAGTTGTATAATCTATAATACAATACCTGATCCTAATACCCAATATGTGTTAATTTGGTCTTTACATTAATATTTTCTATAAGCCGGGGAGCTTTTAGACACATAGTAGGAATTTTGTCTGTCTGGATTTAAATCCACAGACAATTCTAATTCATGCCTGTTGATTTAAATCCAGATAGACAAAATTCTTACTATGTGTCTAAAAGCTCTCCAGTTTATAGAAAATATTAATGTAAAGACCATCCCCAGCACCCACATGGAGGCCGAGAACCGTCTGAAACTCCAATTCCAGGAGAACTCCAGTTCCAGGGGAATCCGACGCCCTCTTCTGACCTCCGCGGCATTGCACGACACGGGTGCACAAACTTGCATGCAGACAGTACATTCATACACATACAGAAATAAATAAAATTAATTTAAAAAATTAAAATTTAAAGAATTGTCTATTAACCTGAGTGTGTCACTTACCCTGATGGGACACTCATACCACTGACTGTGAAGTTCAGTCCATATCAGATGTTTATTGGGTAGGGGGTCTAGAATTATACATGTAGAATAATTGCACACAACTACAATATAACATAAAGTGCTATAAAATTGTTGTAGTGATTTCTGTATTGTCAAATGCTGGATGTTTGCCTGTACACATAACCAGCCTGGCTATGGCTGAATGGGCTTTATTTATTTTTATTTTTTTTGGAAATCAATGACATGTTCCTTTCTTTACATAAAGTTGGCAGGACTAGACCTTGAAATAAACTTAGAACTATACCCCTCCCCAAAAAAAAAGAAAGTGATGGTGCCAGGTCAGTTTAACCTGATGTCAGTTTAATTTCAAAACCTGAAGTCCAAACCACTTTATCTCAGGTCAGTGGCTAACTCTATGTGCCCAGTGATATTTTGAGTAAGGCAAAAATAGACATGGGGCTGGCAGACACTTTGTATGAGCAAACTGTATTGTTTGTAGAAAAATATTTCTGGTTTTAGAATGAACTATTTTGATCATTATTTATAGGAAACTATGAGAGTTAATTTAGGAAATAAGAATTTCTTCTCAGCACCCCTAACATCACACAATGGCAATGTCTTTCCTTCTCTCACTCTAGCCAAGTTAAATAGGAAAGAAATGAAATCATACTGGAGATATGTAAGCCAACCATGAAAATTCATATGGACTCAAGAAGGACCTAAATGGAGTGAATAAACATTATTAGGAAATAATATTTATAATTAAAATTAAAAGCATAATATGTGAATATTATTTCTTTGGATTACTGAAATACATCTCTTCAGACCACTCAGAGGTGCTGTTAAATTTAAAGTATAAATACTGGAAAAATCTTGAGCAACTCACACTCCTGTAATCCTAGCACTCAGGATTTAAGGGCAAGATGATTACGTGTTTGAAGCTAGCCTGGGATACATAGTGAGATCTTGTCTCAAAAGCAAACGAAATAATTAAAACAGAATATCCTTAATTGTGCAAGACTTGACAATGAGGAAAAACAGTAAGTTCTCTTTTGTTTCCTTCATAGAGATTAATGCAGATCTGTTAAATATCACTGGTAACTTAACATGCTCGGATTTGTGTGTGTGTGTGTGTGTGTGTGTGTGTGTGTGTGTGTGTTAATTGCTCAAAGTTTGGCACACTTTCTCCTGTTGAGTGAGAACTCAAGCAATTAATTGTGAGGAAAACGGCAGGCATGCTAGGACCACGTCAACTTAACAGAAGTAACTGTTCCCACATTACCAACTGTGTATTCTCCATGACTGGTCCTAAATCCAGCAGGCCACTGCAAAACAACCATGGTGGGGGGATGGGAGGGCATGTTGGTATATGCCATTTGACCCTCTTCCAAAAACTAAATCAATAAAGGAAAGACAACTAGAAAGGTTGGTCCATTTAAGCAGTAATTTTCATCTTTTTCCAAAGAGATATTTCAAAACCCTATGATAAAATTACAGAAAGGACCCAAAACAAATGATGCTGTGAATGTCATCAAATGGCAGTGGAAAGTCTTAAAAGAGTCCATGACCACTTTGAAGGGGGCAGGAGATGTGAAATTAAACATTTGCTCTGAGACCCCAGTGAAGTTGTATTGCTGTTATTGTTGCTTTTTAGTGGCCTGAGTGCTGATCTGAAGATCCCATTTTCAAGTCAATAGGTTGTGTTCAGACACCTTTTTTCATTCAATAGGAATGTCCAGAGGGAGGTGGGACAAGTTTCCATGGCAAGTTAATCAAAGCAGTTGATACATAAAAAGCAAGAAATGAAAAATATGGTGAAATTCAAAGCTGTTTAGCTCTGCCAGATGCTTCTGTAGCAAAAGAATCCCAGCAAGTCAGATCTGTGTGCTCTTATCTTCCCAACAGCTTCAACAAGTTACTTGGTGTGGAAGCAAGCTTGGGCCATGGCTCTTGACAGTTTTATAGTCCTTGGTCAGACTTTTCAACAGCATTTGGGCAGGCGTGACTAGGCAGCTCGATTATACAGTCTTTCCACTTGCAGATACATGATATTTACTTTTCGGGGTGAGCCAGTAAACCATCTGACCAATTAGGTCACAGATTCTTTGGACCTCATGAAAGCTAAGCAAAGGTTAGACGTAAAAGCTTCAGAGCACATGCAGGCTGGAATTTCCTCTAACGAGTCTTCATGTAATCCTGGAAAGCTGCCAGCGACCAGTAGGCTTCTACATTAGCCATTTACATGTAAAAGCCTGGGGTATCTCTAAGTGGGGAGTTTAGCTCTGTGGGTTTACAGAGACCCACACTCTAGCAGTCAGTGATGAGATCAACCTTCATTAGGAGAGCCTCCTAACTCCTGTGCCTTCCTGGTCATTCAGCATGTCATTCAAGTTCTCCCACAATCAACTTTACCTTTAATGAGCCTCTTCTCTAGCTAAACTGATCTCATGGCCACCTAAGGAGGCAGTATATATCCCTACCTCTCTACCTCTGTGCAAAGCTTTGAATAGCAATACCATTGTTCTGTTTTCTCTGTCTCTCATTTCTCATCATAAACCCAGTTTTCCATCTAACCCTCACTTAAATGCCACCTCTCCATGAGTAGCTCTAAGCTGCCATCATGTCTCTTCTCTGACCTCCTACAGACGAACTGTTTTTACTTCACTTGATGCTTATAATGGTATATAACCATTCTTCTGTCATTACATAACTTCATTTATGTGTGTTTTCCCTCACTCATAATTGCTCAGCCACCAATTAACCACTTCTATGTGGGTGGCTACCACACTGCACATTGAACAGATCTATCCACATGCATGTATCTTCTTTACATTTCTAATACCAGAATTATTATCCTATATTTCAGCTGGGCTCAAAGCTGTGGAATCACTTCGATTCTCCTTCTGTGTATCTCCTCTTCGGGCGCCAGGCTTGTGAATTCCAGCATTACTGCACCTCTGCAACCACCTGCCTTTTCCATTTCCCCTGCCAACATCCCTGTTTAGGCCTTTATTTCCTTGCCTGGACCATTTCAAGTCTCCCACTGGTCTTTCTGACTCTAGTTTCCTCACCTACAATCCAATCCAAACACCCAGCCAGATTAATCTTCCTAATACAACTCTGACTCATTACTTCTCTGGGTAAGCAACTTCAATGGCCTCCCAAAGCCTATCAAATATAGTAGAAATTGTTCATCCTTGCATGTACTAGGCCCAGGGCAGAGGATTCTGTGGTATATCATCCAACCCCCCTACCCCACCCCATAGCAGAATATTTATTCCCTTAGATGCCAGCACTGCTGGCTACTGACCGGTCCATAGTTGAATCTCCTTCCAGAAGCCTCTCTTGGCAATGGGAGTTGTTTGTTCCAAGTTCCAGCCCCTCCTTAAAGGCACCCCACATCCAGTGACTATTTGCTGTGAGGATACAAAAGCTAAGCTCCCTTGAGTCAGTCTAGGACAGCCTCGCAATGGTCTGCCAACTTCACAGGGGATCAGTTAAAGGGACTTTTGCAGCCTCATTTAAGTTCAGTCTTTTTCTCTCTACCCAACCTGCCTCCCTCATTCTTTATGGTTATTACACAAGAGCTTTCCCCCAATAAAACTCCTACATGGGACTCTTCGTCTCAGAGTCTCTGCTCAAGGGCTGCCATATGAAGCAGCCAACCACCTTTCTTTCTCTCACAGAGTTCACTTCTACTTTCCATTTGGTCTACACTCCAGTCAAACTGGATAACCTGACATTCCTTCATGACACTTCATGCATTACCACTTTCAGTTGTGGTCTGAGAGTGTCCCCTAAAGATTCCTACATTGGAAACTTGGTCCCTAATGTGTCACCACTGAAAAGTAGTGGAACCTGTAAGAGGCAAGGCCTGGTACAATGTAAGTAGGTCTCCTGGGATATCACCCTTGAAAGAGATTAATGTGGTTCTTATCCTAGCTAGTGCACCCAAGAGTGGGTTATTTTTTGAAAAAAATGGACTGGCCCCTTCCCAGTCTCCAGATTCTTATATCCCTGTGTAATCTTTCCCTCTTCTATTCCCACCGTGATACTTACCATATTGTGTTATAGACAAAGGAGTTCTCGCTATAAACTGACACGAGGGAGCTATGCACTCTTGAATTTTCAGCCTCCAATCCTGAGGCTAAGTAAGACTCCTTTTTTATGACTACCTGACCAGTATTTTGTTATAGCTGTGATTTCCCAACTGAGATCATAAGAAAAAGATAGAAGAGCATGTTAGAGAGGGAAGAGCATGGCCAGAATTTTAGAAACATGAAAGCTCACTTGCAGGAACATTTTGAAAGGGCTGAGGCTAAGAAGCTGAGAGCTGGCAGCAAGAGAGGAGACAGGCGAAATCAGCAGGGCCACAATGAGAAAGGCAAGCCCTGCATAGGCAATGTAGACACCATCGTCCTTAGAACAAAGGAGAGATATCACAGAGCTTGAAGGAAAAAACAACAAAAATCATATGCATGCTAGGGGAAATCCTCTGGCTACTATGGAGAGAAAAGGGCTGGAGTTTGAAAGCAAATGGCACCTGCAGTCATCCAAGAAAAGATAATGGTGAACTGACCCGAAGAGCCTCATTTGCTCTGTGGAAGGTAATGAGAAAGAAGGAATTGCCATCGTTCCATGTTTCTGATGTCTTTCTGAATCATTAGCTGGCTATTATTCACTGATGTACAAAGACCTAGAAAGAGATCTAGAAAGAAAGATAATGAGTTCAGATATGGACATGGGCCAGGCGTGGTGGCGCAAGCCTTTAATCCTAGCACTTGAGAGGCAGAGGTAGGTGGATCTTTGTGAGTTCAAGGCCAGCCTGGTCTACAGAGTGAGTTCCAGGACAGCTGGGGCTATAGGGAGACCCTGTAAAAAAAAAAAAAAAAAAAAAAAAAAACTGATATGGACATGATAAACTAGGTAACATGTGGATACATGGGTATGCACAGCAGACAGATGTGAAGGTCTGGATGTCAGGATGCTGCCTAGCTAGAGGGACAGGTGAAACCTTATCTGTATATACCTGATGTTCTAGTTTGCTTTCTGTTGCTGCGATGAAACACCGGGGGATGACAGGCTGGATAGAACTCAAAGCAAGATGTTGGAGGCAGGAGCTGAAGCAGAGGCCATGAAGGAATGCTGCTTACTGACTTATTTCCCTTAGTTTGCTCAGCCACCCTTCTTACACAGCCCAGGACAAGCTGCCATGGACAGCGGTACCCACAGTGGGCGGGGCTCACCGTCCTCAATCAGCAATCAGGAAAATGACCCACAGATATGTCCACAGGCTGCTGGCAATCTGACTGGGGAAATTCCTCAACTAAGCAATTTGAGAGTCCCTCTTCCCAGATGTATCTAGATTTGTGCACAGTTGAAAACAACTGTAATATATGGCCATAGAGAACTAGAGTTGAGAATGCAAAGAACTATCAGCAAAACAGAAGAAATTCCAGAAGGATCCCTAGAAAGCACTTCAACAGGCTGGAGAGATGGCTCAGCGGTTAAAAGCGCAGACTGCTGTTGCAGAGGACCGGGGTTCAATTCCCAGCACCCACATGGCAGCTAAGAACCGTCTTTAACTCCAGTTCCAGGGGAATCTAACGCCCTCTTCTGACCTCTGTGGCATTGCACAACATGGGTTGGTACCTATATGCAGACAGTACACTCATACACATAAAATAATAATAGTAATAAATAAATAAATAAATAAATAAATAAAATTAAAATTGGCTATAAAAAAGGAAAAAATTTTAAAATAAAGAAAGCACTTCAAGATGAAGTAAATGGTCTATAGCCTCCGATATTCCCCAGACCTTACTTAATGGCAAGAACCTATGGTCCAACTACCCTGAGTCTAGAAAATCCTGTTCCCAAATCAGAGACCATCAAAACATTCCCATTTCTCAAAACTGAGTTCAAACTACCCGAATTTTGAATGGTGATTTACTCAACATTATCATATGCTACCTACCTCATGTGCCAACTGTGAGAGTTTGAAGGTTAAAACCATATATATTGGCACCCCTTTAGCTCAAAATATGGACACCGAAGGTTCAGAAAAGTAGCCAAATTTGTGGGAGGCAAAAAATGTCATGAAAGAAGATAGTCTAAGCCAGGCGTGGTGGCACATGTCTTTAATCCTAGCACTTGGGAGGCAGAGGCAGGTGGATCTTTGTGAGTTCAAAGCCAGCCTGGTCTACAGAGTGAGTTCCAGGACAGCTGGGTCTACAGGGAGACCCTGTCTCGAAAAAAACCAAAAAAAAAAAAAAAACAGTCTAAGAACAGAAAGAGCTCATCTAGAGGGCAAGTCCTGCTTGTCCGTATCATCCAGAAGGCACAAGGAAAATAAACCTACTTGATATACTGTTCCTGCTTACAGGCAAGCCTAGTGCACAGAATGACTGACACTGCCATCCTGACTCTGCACTTTGTACTGTGACATTAATCTAGTGGCCCAATTTAGTGCTAACTCCAGAGCAAAATGTCTTCATCTTCCAGAGCCTGGTTGACCTCACTTTCTCCTAAGGGGAGGCCTTGAACAGCCAGTGATAAGCAGACATCCATCTTCTGCTTTTTTTCTTTTTCCTGGAGTGTAAACATCTAAAGAAGAAAGCCTATTTGAGTAGGCATAACTGCCAACTTCACTTACCCTCTCGTATTTAATGAGCCTATTTTGTTTTATGGGTGCTTCAAAGAAGCTGACAGCGAGGAGGAGGCGGCTGCACGTAGGGAACATGAAACAACTTGCTGAGGCTTCAGAGTGAGGCCAAAGGCTTGCTTTGCGGCGCCCTCTCAGACCTACTTTCCCCTGACTCCTTTTTCAAACATGGAACAAAACCCCAACCAGAAAGGAGAATTCTTGCTGTCTCCAGAGCGTCAACAAGGGAGAGGGCATTTCCAGGTCGCCTTAGGGAGACGTTGTCACTGAACACAGGAACAGCGGCAGAGGAGGTCTGTGGTACAGTTTTTGAAGATATTCAACTCAAACCTCCAACATTTGGCTGCACAGCTACAAGGATAGGAGTTATTGTGCCTTCCCCCACACACCCCCACCCCCGCCCTTGCCTAAGCAGTGTTTCTCTTAAGTCCTCAAGACTCCTTGGCATTTAGAACATTGGCAAATATTTATTCAGTGCCCAGCCGAGCATTTTGAATATGGTTGGTACTTAAGGATGACGATGCTCAGCGCTGGTAACAAATAGTCCTTTACTCAGTAAGCTTTTTCTTCTTCTTTTTTTTTTTTTTTTTGCAATTATCTCTTTACTTATTTTTTTTCCAGAGCTCATGCATTCTGCCAAACATGCTTTTCATCTTTCTCAGTCTTTCTCAAAATTCTCCATGTGGAAGTTGACTGTTTTGAGCAGAAGTTTACCGTTTCAGTAGGTTCTCTGTTGTTGTTGTTGTTGTTGTTGTTGTTCCCAATATGCGTCACTCCCAACTACTTGGACAAGAGCTCAAGAGGCCGTGCTCAAGAAATACTTACAACTAGGTAATTGGCACTAGCATCCACAGATGAGGGAGCTTTTTCTAAATGAAGAGTGGAAAGGGTGGTGAAAATCAACATTAACCAGGGTAGAAATTCCCAGTGGCTTAAATCTGGACTATGTTACCTAAAGAAACTTTAGGTCAGTAAGAAATAAGTAAATACTTCTTAATATTAAGCAATTTTCCAAGTGTTCCCTCCACATTTTTTTCACTTCAACATTTCTACACATTTCACTCCTGGATGGCTTTACACATGTGCTGTGCTTTCCATCAATGACCCTCAGTGGATAAAAACAGGTGACCATGAGTCTTATGTTATAAGGCATCACAAAAGTTGTAAAAAGAGCCGGGCATGGTGGCACACGCCTTTAATCCTGGCACTCAGGAGGCAGAGGCAGGCGGATCTTTGTGAGTTCAAGGCCAGCCTGGTCTACAGAGTGAGTTCCAGGACAGCTGGGGCTACAGGGAGACCCTGTCTTGAAAAAAGACCAAAAAAAAAAAAAGTTGTAAAAAGAGCAATTTCAAACAAGAAGCCAGAATCATATAAATCTGAAGCTCTGGAAGGAAATTAGGGACTTAATCCAACACCAGCAGTTTATATGATTAAAACAACTTTTTAGAAGCTGAGACATAGCAAAGTTTTACCAAAATTACATCCTTATAAATGTCTTCTCAGAATTCATTTTATTTTATTTTCTGTATGTTGCCTCTTATTTAATACCTGAAGTATTATAAACTTGTCACAATATAATAGCATGCTACATTTTAGAATTTTAATCATCCCAAACATATAGCACTCACAACTAGAGACTTTCAAGAGGAACATGGGTAGAAGGTAAACAATTTAGGTAGGAAAGAATATTCACCAAATACCAACCATGTATTAAAATTAAGAAAGTTTTTGGATTAATTAAGCAAAAAAAAAAAAATCCTCACCTTTACCCAGCAATACGAGTAATAGGTAGGAGCTTTCAGATGTTTTATACCATCTAACCCTAACAAAAATGTATTAACTATAACTATTATTGGGCTGGAGATGGTTCCGTAGTTAAGTAGTTAAAGTAGTT
Organism: Rhizomys pruinosus; assembly: GCA_009823505.1. NCBI lineage: Eukaryota > Metazoa > Chordata > Mammalia > Rodentia > Spalacidae > Rhizomys > Rhizomys pruinosus. The sequence goes on from VZQC01014711.1 coordinate 24,557, forward strand.
AAGAGCATATAACGCTCTTGCAGATGAGTAGTCAGTTCTCAGCACTATCAGGCAGCTCACAACTGCCTGTAACTCCAGTTCTAGGGGATTTGGAATCCTCTGAATTCTAAGGTCACTTGCACTTACATGCACATACCACCAAACACACACACACACACACACACACACACACATAATTAAAAATAACAAAAGTAATTTTTAAATAGAACATTATCCCCATTTTAGATATGAGAAAATCACAGCTTGAAGAGGTTAAATAATGGCCCCAAGACTCTGGAAGTCCTAAAGCTAGTAAATGGGAGACAAGGATTTGAACATTAGCTATTAGGTTCCAAGGGCTCCAGTCACCCATATATGGTGCTGCCTAGTAAACAATATGAAAAAGATTGCTTTACAAACTGATTTCTCAGGACTTAAAAATAAAAGGCTTTCTATATACTAACTTTGGCCATTTCTTCTCTTCCATGGAAAGAATACAAAATGTTCATAAAAATTGAATGGAATTCATTTAATTGCCAAAATAAGAGATGACTCCTCTGTCACATATGTAAACTTTTCAGCTGTTTCCAGGCAAAATGGCAGGTTACAAACTGACTGTCTCCCTGTGAGCCAGTGAAGAAGACAGTCAGAATAAGAAAAGGTAGGTCGACTCTATTCTGAAGAGAGAAAGAGAAAAAGATGTCAAGAACTCACAAAGGAAGTGAAATGATAGATGGAAAAAGCAGAGATAAAGACACCACAGAGAAGTGAACTGGACCAGCTTTGGTGGCAGTGCCCCATGGTGGGAGAGGGACAGTGGAAGGGGCGTCCAGAAATAATTTGTTTTCTCCTTGCTGAATTGTCCTTGAGATTGGGCATACAACAGTGGGTTTCTCAATAAGAATATTCCCACACACCTCAAAAAAAAAATAGGAAAAGAAAACATCACAACTGACAGGTATACAAATAGTAACAAGGAAACACATGAAACATGTAAAACCAAGGAAATATAACTCCTCTAAAAGATCACAATTCCTGCCAGGCGTGGTGGTGCACGCCTTTAATCCCAGCACTTGGGAGGCAGAGGCAGGTGGATCTTTGTGAGTTCAAGGCCAGCCTGGTCAACAGAGTGAGTTCCAGGACAGCTGGGGCTACAGGGAGACCCTATCTCAAAAAGACAAAGAAAAAATCATAATTCCTCAAATACCAAACTCAAAGATACTAAAGTAGGTAAAATGCCAGAAGAAAGTTTCAAAAGTTTTCTATTATAAATAAAATGACAGGAAAGAGGATACAAACAGCAGATGAATGGATGCAGTATCTGAAGAGGAGCATTTTAAACACAGAGGAGAAAGGCAGCAAAATGTATGAGAAAAGCTGTATTATGGTCGAAAAGGTCAGTAACGTGGAAAAAATCAGCAAGGAAATAGGGATTTGGTGAAAAAAAATAAAAATATTAGAAATTAAAATCCAAAGAACCATATTTTTAAAAATATACAGTGGAAAGCATTGCCAATAGACTCCACCAAGAAGAAAGAATATCCAGGTTGGAGGACAAGGTTGACAAAATATTACATTCAACACTGATGAGGAAAAAAATAATAAATGAACATGACCACAACGTCCAAGAACTCTGGAAGATGGTTAAGGGCCCAAACTGAAGAATCCATGAAGTATCTGAGACAAGCACTAAAAGCACAGAGAATCCATTCAAAGAAATCGCAGCAGAACTTTTTGCAAATCAAAAGAAACCTGCACCGCATTGGTAATACACAGCTGAGTACTACAGTCTTGAATCTATAAAAGAAATAGACATTCAAAAACAAGAGGCATTTAAAACTTCATAGTGGCACACTCCTTTAATCCCAGCACTTGGAAGGCAGAGGCAGGTGGATCTCTGTGAGATCTAGGCCAGCCTGGTCTACATAGTGAGTTCCAGGCCAGCTAGGGCTATAGGGAGAATCTATCTCAGAAAGACCAGAAATGTCTTTCCCATTTCTCTCTGCTCCCCATCATCTCAGCTTGCTAGGGCCTGTGCATGTCCCCAGATCTGCAAGGTTTACCAGACCTGCTGTGGTGCATGTCCCCAGATCTGCACGGCTTACCAGACCTGCTGTGGTGCCTTTCCTTTCCCACACCCCACCATCTCAGCTCTCAGGCCTATTCAGGTTCCTAGGAACCTTACACCCCCATACTTGTGAGCTCTCCTAGCCTGATCAGCCAACCTTTTCACCTAGCAACCATCCAGCTCTCCCAGCTATCCATGAGTAAGGACAATGAAGAGTCAACCCTGGAATGTTAACTCAAAAGTTGCACCTGTCCCTACTTTAACTGAGACTACATCTTACAGCCCATTTGCACATCAACATCAAGTGGCCCTAAAAGTGAATGCCAAACACTACTCAGCTAAGCTACAACCAGACAAGTTGAGTAAACAGCAGACACTAATACACAACCATTCAACAAAGAGATCACTTACACATACCAAGAAGCACTGCCAACAACACAAGTGCCTAAATCTCATCAATTAAAACACAACATGAAAACCCAAGATAATATGTCTAATATAGAAATTAACACCTATATCATAATGTTTCCTAAGAATGGTAACCCATCTGATACATAAGACAATGATTGAAAATAACAATTATAAACATGTTCAAGGAACTCAAAGAAGGTAAGAGTAAAAGACTAGATGAAGACTGTGAAAACAATAACAGTTGAATGAAATAACTAAATTCAAAACAAGAAATTGGAATTCAGTAAGGAGATAAAGTTCTGAAGAAAAGCCAAACTGAAATAAAAAAAAAAAAAAAAACTCAGGAATGCAAAAAAAAAAAAAAAAAAAAAAAAAACAAAGTAAAAAGAAAGTAGAGAAAATGGAACAGAGAATATCAAATCTTGAAGACATGCTTAGGGAAATGGATAGATCAAACAAAACACCAAATCAAAAATAATCCAGGAATGGAATCTGCAAGACCTCTGGGACACTATAAAACGACCAAATCTATGAATCATAGGCAGAGAAGAACAAGAAGAAACCCAGATCAATGACACAGAAGATACATTTAATAAAATCATAGAAGAAATTTTCCCAAATCTAGGAAAAGTGATGCATATCAAAGTACAAGAAGCATATAGAACACCAAGTAGACAGGACCAGAAAAGAAACTCCTCACACCATATCATAGTCAAAACACTAAATGTACAGAATAAACAAAAGATGCTTAAAACTGTGAGGAAGATCAACTAACATATAAAGGCAGGTCCATCAAAAGAAAAACTGACTTTTCTTTTCTTTTTTTTTTTTTGGTCTTTTTGAGACACGGTCTCCCTAAGGGCAGTCTCCCTGCCCCTGCCTCCCAAGTGCTAGGATTAAACGCCTGGCAAGAACAACTGACTTTTCAATAGAGACTATGAAATCAGGAAGGCATGGACCAATATCATACAAGTCATGAAAGAGCACAGATTTCAGCCCAGACTACTATACCTAGCAGAACAAGCAGTTATTAATGAAAGAGAAAGAAAACCTTGTCATTATAAAAACAGATTTAAGGAATTTACATCCACGAAAACAGCTCTACAGAGAATACTCAATGAAAAAGAAGATCAAATCCTCCCAAGACAAAACAAAAATTAAATTAACCCAGAACAGTTAACCAAAGGTCTAAGAAAACAACACTATAACACAACCATAACAGGAATTAATAAACATTGGTCAATAATAAGTCTCAATATTAGTAGTCTCAACTCCCCAATAAACAGACACAGACTAACTGATTGGATTAGAACACAGAATCCATTTATTTTCTGCCTCCAAGAAACATACCTTAACAACAATTATCAACAACACTTTAAGGTAAAATGATGGGAAAAAATATTCCAAGCAAACAGAACTAAGGAACAAGTAGGTGTAGCTATTCTGATAGCTGACAAAATAGACTTGAAACTAAAACTAGCCCAAAGAGATGGGGAAAGTCACTTCAGAAGATATTACAATTTTAAACATGTATGCACCACACACAAGGCCACCCACATCCAGAAAAGAAACTTTATTAGAGCTAAAATCATGCATTGATTCTGGCACAGTGCCATTGCAGGTTGTCAGTGCCCCACTATCTCTAATAAGCAGGGACAGGTCAAAAACTAGATCGAGAAACCCTGGAGTTAAATGACACCATAAATCAAATGGACCTAAATAGATGTCTACTGAGGATTCCACCTAAACATCAAAGAATACACTTCTCAGCAGCCCACAGAACTTTCTCCAAAATTGACTCTATATTAGGACACAAAGCAAGTCTCCACAAATTTAGAAAAACTAAAATATCATTCTGTATCCCATCTGACCACACAGGAATAAAGCTAGCTATCATCAACAATAAACATGAGGAAGAGTACAAATATCCAAGGACCTAGCACTCGGAGGCAGAGGCAGGTGGATCTTTGTGAGTTCAAGGCCAGCCTGGTCTACAGAGTGAGTTCCAGGACAGCTGGGGCTACAGGGAGACCCTGCCTCGAAAAGACAAAAAAAAAAAAAATCCAAGGAAGCTAAATAATACACTACAGAATGAAAACTGGATTAAGGTAGAAATCAAAAAGGCCACATTCCACTTTCTCTTCATATTTATTTTTTTAATTTTTTTAATTTTTTTATTTATTTCTGTATGTGTATGAATGTACTGCATGCAAGCTTGTGCACCCGTGTCGTGCAATGCCGCGGAGGTCAGAAGAACTGGAGTTCTCCTGGAATTGGAGTTTCAGACGGTTCTCGGCTGCCATGTGGGCGCTGGGGATCGAACCCAGGTCCTCTGCAAGAGCGGTCGGCGCTCTTAACTGCTAGGCCATCTCTCCAGCCCCCATATTTATTTTAATAATAAAGATCAGCATTAGTTATCCCAAGTAATTAGTAATTATAAACCTAGCACTATGAATTAAACCTGCTATAAAAGACTTTAAAACACATCAAAATAAACCAGGTATGGTGGTGCACACCTGTGATTCCAGCACTGGGGAAGCTAAGGCAGGAGAATTGCTATGAGTTCAAGGTCAGTCTGGGCTACATAGTTTATAGTATCAGCCATCTAGGAGTGCATAGCAAAAACTCCATCAGATAAAGAAAGACAGAATGAAATCAGTAATTAACCATCATGCATTGTCTGTGTAGAAGCAGGTAAATTATAGAAAACAAAGACTCAAAATGCCACTTAAAATAACACTTCTATGCCATGATTTCTTGAAGCAAGTATGATGGTTTATTTTAAGACCATGAAAGTGGAGTGAGGAAAAGAAAGCAGAATTTAGCACTTGGATCCTTTAAAAGTGCTTGTATTTACGCTAAGATGGTTTGAAAATGGGAAGAAATATAGCAGGATACATGGGTTAATTATGCAATATTTTTTCTTTTTAATTCTCTAGCCCTTGTGTATTGTTCTAAAAAATGAAAGCGTAATAAGTCTTTAAAGTATTGCCTGATAAATACACTGTTCTTTGGTAGAAATTTCTCACAGCTCGAATCCCAGCACCCACATGACAGCTAACAATCATCTATAACTCCAGTTCCAGGGGAATCTGATGCCTTCTTCTGACTTGGTGGTCACTGCATGACCCAGGTGCACTTACACACAGGCAGGAAATACACTCATACACATAAAATAAAAATAATAAGCCGGGCATGGTGGTGCACACCTTTAATCCTAGCACTTGGGAGGCAGAGGCAGGTGGATCTCTGTGAGTTCAAGGCCAGCCTGATCTATAGAGTGAGCTCCAGGCCATCTGGGACTTACAGGGAGACCCTGTCTCAATAAATAAATAAATAAATAAATAAATAAATAAATAAATAAATAAATAAATTTTTAAATGCAAGGGAACAGGGTAAATGGCTCAGTGGTAAAAGCACTTGCTGTACAAATGGGAGGACGAAAACTCATACAAAAAGCCAGGTGCATAGCACAAGCCCCTAATCTCAATGCCCTCACAGGGAAGCCGGCAGTGGGGCCGGGAGCATCCCTAGAAACTGGCAGGTCAGCTAGCCTGGCTTATGAAGCAGAAAACAGCAAAGAGACCCTGACTCAAACACTGTGGAAGCCGAGGACACACCTGAAGTTGTCCTCTGATCTCCAAACTCCCACACTCCCACATATGAATATACAGATGTGCACGCACACACAGAGGTCAAAAACAATCAGAGGACTGGGGATATCACTCAGTGGTTAAAGTTCTTGCTACTTAAACATGAGAACCTGCGTTTTCATCCCCAGCACCCCATAAATATTAGATGTAGTAATATGTTCCTGTAACAGACAGGCAAATCCCAGGGGCTCACTGGCCAGCCAGTCTAGTTGAAATGGTGAATTTCAGGTTCAATGAGAGAATTGGTCTTAAAAAATAAAGTCGAAAGTAATCGAGGAAGACACCCAACATACATCTCTGGCCTCCACAGGTCCATTGATGAGTGAGTGCACTTGCACACACATGAACACACTCGCAAATGCATAAACACCACACAGGAACACACACACCAAAAAATCGGAAAGGTCTCAAATAAATAACCTGATGATGTATCACAAGGTCCTAGAAAAATAAGAGCAACCCAACCCAAAAGCAGTAGACAGAAAGAGAGGTAAAGATCAGGGCAGAAATGATGGGAATAAAGACCAAAGGAACAATACGTAGAATCAAACGAAAAGTTAATTATTTGAAAAAAACAAAATTAAAAAACCCATAAGTAGACCAACTGACAGAGAACGGAAGAGAGAAAAAAACTAAGTTAATATAATTTGGGATTAAAATGGAGGTTACCACAAAGATTCCAATGCAGTCCAGAAAACCGTTAGGGAATACTCTGAAAACATATTCAAGAAATGGAAAAATCTAGAATAAATGGATAATTTTCTAGATACAAAATTAAACCAAGAGGATACAAACAACTGAAGCAAATTGATAACAATCATTGAGATTGAAGCAGTAATAAAAAATCTCACAATAAAAATCTCAGGGCTGGATGAGCTCATTGAATTCATCCAGAGTAGCTACCACCAATGCTCCTCAGACAGATCCCCAAATTAAAAGAGAAGGAACATTATCAAGTTCATTCTTCAAAACCAGTTTTACCCTAAAAACAAAGCCAGATAGGGGCACAAAAAAAGAATGAACACTGCAACCAATTTCCTTGAGGAACACAGATGCAAAAATTCTCAATAAAATTCTGGCGGATAGACTTCAATAACATTATGAATATCATAGGCCATGCGTGGTGGTGCACGCCTATAATCCCAGCACTTGGGAGGCAGAGGCAGATGGATCTCTGTGAGTTCAAGGCCAGCCTGGTCTACATAGTGAGTTCTAGGCCAGCTAGAGCTACAGGGAGACCCTGTCTCAAAAAGACAAAAAAAAAAAAAAAAAAAGGAATACCATACACTGGACCCCAGTTGGTTTCATTACAGAGATAGTGTAGTTGGTGCAACATATGCAAATCAGGGCTGGAGAGATGGCCTAGCGGTCTGTAACTCAATTCCAGGAGAACTCCAGTTCCAGGGGAATCCAACACCCTCCTCTGACCTCCGCGGCATTGTACGACATGGGTACACAGACCTATATGCAGAAAATACATTCATACACATAATAAATAAATACATACATACATAAATACATAAATAAATCATAATAAAATAAATATTTTTTAAAAACATATGCAAATCAATAAATGGAACCTTCCCCCCAAATCACATGATCACTTCAATTAATCCTAAAAAGACTTTGATGAAATTCACCATTCCTTCGTAACAAAAATCCCTAAGGAAAGAAGGAATAGATAGAGGTTGAGGAATATACCTCAACATGGTAAAGAATGTATGTATCAAACTCATATCCAACATTATACTGGAGTTGCAAAAGTGAAGAGCATTTCCTCTAAAATCTAGAACAATAGTGTTCACTTTTATTCAATATAGTGCTCAAAGTCTTAGTAGTAACATAAAAGAAAAAATAAAAAGTAGGCAAACAAGAAGGAAGAAATCAGATTATCCCTATTTGCTGATGAAAGAGTCCTATACTTAAAAGAACTTAAAGAGTCCAACAAAAAACTCTTATAGCTGGTAAGTACTTTCACCAGAGTGGCAGGATCCAAAATCAGCAGGTTTTTTATACACTAGTAATGAACTTGCCAAGAAAAAAATCAGGGGGAAAAAATGTTCATTCCCAGTAGCTACTTTTAAGCTAATCAGGATTCTTGAAGATATCAAATTACAAATCACTGTCATAATTTATGAAGTAAATTAACTGTCACTTTCTGAAATAAATTAATACACTATTATTCTATAGACTATAAGAGATGGGTATAACATATCTAATTGTGAATAGCAGTCACAGAATATATTTTTTAAATATTTTTTTATTTTATTTTATATGTATATGAATATGTTGGCTGCATGTATGTAAGTACACCCATGTCTTGCAATTCCTGAGGAGGTCAGAAGAAGGTGCCCCTGGAAATGGAATTATGGATGGTTGTTAATCACCATGTAGGTGCTGGAAATTGAACCCAGATCCTCTGCAAGAGCAGTCAGCGTCCTTATCACTGAGCCATCCCAGAATACACATATTATTTTCATGCAGAAAATACCAGGATTATTTATTTACCAGTTAAATATTAAAAATCAACATCTTCTTTACTTTTCCCTTCAAAATAGTATATGGGACCCAAAAGTTAAGGTTCCCTATGTAGACCAGGCTGGTCTTGAACTCAAGGAGATCCACCTGTCTCTGCCTCCGAGTGCTGGGATTAAAGGCATGTGCCAACATGCTCAGCTTCCACTCCCCTTTCTGTATCATCCTCTGAACCTTCGAGGCAGGGATGATACAGATGCCCAAGTTAGGGCTAAGCATGCAACAGTCACTTACTCTCAGCCCTTTGGCCAGTTGTGAATCTCTACACTGACTATTGCCCACTATGAAAATAAGCTTCTCTGACCAAGGCTCAGATCAGCACTAACCTATGAGTATAAACAAAAATATCTAAAAAGAAATTTGACAACATGTCTATTTAGCAAAACATGGGTTCCCCCAGAGCCTATGACCTCCCCAGCCATCGGCTTTTGACCAGAATTGCAGTACAAGACATGAATTCTTTCTTGTAGAGAAGGCCTCAAATCCAAATCTTAGAAAATCAGAAATCAGTGAGTTACCCCATAACAGTCTTGCCACCACTGCACCAGTGAGCATCTCTTGCCTGTCAGCTCAGTGTTGTAGCTCTCAGGATCACAGCTAAGTCAGATGCTGTTGACCTTTCTGCCCCTGCAACCTGAATAGCACTTTTAAAAGACAGCCAGCAGGGATAAAGCATCCAGTTCACTAACAGCTTGACTTCTCTATCTGACCACATCATTATGAATAGAAATATACTAAAGCAAATTATAATTCTTGCTCAATATTATATATAAAGTATTTCTAACTTTTTCCCATTTTGGTTTTTATTTTCCTAAATTATTTCACCAAGATCAATTCCTTATGGGTAAATTTTATAATAATAGTGGCTGCACAAGTTTACATTCCCACCAGCAATGGATGAGTGTTCCCCTTTCCCCACACCCTCTCCAGCACTTGGCATCATTTGTTTTCTTGATCCTAGCCAGTCTTACTGGAGTGAGATGTTATCTTAAGGTGGTTTTAATTTGCATTTCCTTAATTATTAGCGATGTTGAACACTTCTTAAGGTGTTTCTCAGCCATCTCTAATTCCTCCTCTGTGAAGTCTCTGTTCAGATCTTTGCTCCATCTTCTGAGTGATTCATTTGTTTTCTTTCTTCTTTGTTTTTTGAGTAGCTTGTATACTCTGGAAATTAATGCTTTGTCAGATGTATCTGCTGTGAAGGTTTCCTCCCATTCTGTGGGTTTTCTCTTCACTTCCTTTATTGTTTCCTTTGATGTACAGAAGCTTTTGAGTTTTGATGAGGTCCCATTGTCAATTGTCAATCATTATTCTTGTGGCAGCTGCTGGTCTGATTTAAGAAGTCTTTTCGCTATTCCACCTATGTCTTGTAGTCCTGCTGCCAAGTTTCTCTCTAGCATCTCCAGGTGTTTGGATTTCACTTGAGGTCTTTGATCCATCTGGAATTGACTTTTGTTACAGGATGAGAGGTAGGGGTTAATTTCATTTCTTCTACAGTGGTGATCCAGTTTTGCCAACACACTGTTGAAGATGCTGTCTTTCCTTCAATGGTTTTCTGGCCTCCTTTTAAATAATGAGATGGTTGAAATGTATGTGCTCAGGTTTGGACTATCAGTTTTTATTCCAGTGGTCATGTGGTCTGTTTTTGTGCCAGACAACGTTTTTATGCCTAAACATCTCCTTGGAGGAAAACCCACGGCTGATGCCAAAAAGCTTACATCACTCTAATGGTTAGGAGAGGTTATAAACCACACGAAGACCCTGTTACACTTAAGAAAAAAAATGTAATTCATGGATTAACATACACATCCCAACAATCTGTGTCTATACCAAAGTACCACCATAACAATAGTACTGTTTAAAAACCTACCTATATATGGCGGAGGAGATGGCCAGCGGTAAGAGCACCGACCGCTCTTACAGAGCCCGGGTTCGAATCCAGCACCCACATGGTGGCCGAGAAAACCGTCTGAAACCTCCAAGTCCCAGGAGAACTCCAGTTCCAGGGGATCCGAGACCCTCTTCTGACTTCCAGCGGCATGTTCACAGACAACGGTGCCACACAACTTGCATGAGACAGTACATTCATACACATACGTAAATAAATAAGATTAATAAAAAAAATTAAAAATAAATAAATAATAAATAAATACCTATATACTCAATTGCATGTGCTTCATTAGATAGGATCGATGGTTAGCCTGGACAAGCTGTCAGCCCATGAAAGAAAACAGCCAGAATTGACTAAGACCAAGACAACAGGTCCAGAGAAAGTAGAGTGTGTTGTGCTTCTCATCCACCGTGCCCCGTTTCTAAGCCTAGGGAACAATCTGCGGAAGAGGGGCGCGGTAGAATGTAAGGGCTGCATTGGGGTGAATGGTGAAACGCTACAAAATATAGCTGGACACTCATTTGATCAACTTTGTGATTGAACATACAAGCCCCCCCTGCTGGGATGGGGACCCATGGGCTGTGTGGGTTTGGGCCCAACTGCTTGCAAATTGGTTTTACATGAAGGATGCTGTACTCACAGATTATCACTTATTGTTTAAAAATAAAACAAAACAAAACAAAAAAAAAAAGAAAGAAAGATGCAGAAAAGTTACAGTCAGAATGCATGATCTGGGATGGGTAGGGAGGGTAGGGGTGGGGTGGGAGGGAGGGGAATAGGAAAGGTGAAGTAATAGGGGACAGGGAACCTTAATGGTGGGATGGGAACAAAATTGGGGAGTGAAATGTTGTAAAACAGACACAAAGCAACATCAAGATTAGAAAATTTTTTTAGTAAATTAGAAATACAATACACTTTAATGGCAGGTTTGCAGGTTGTGTTGTTTGTTGATATGGTTGATGTACAGTGTACTGGGAGGAAAGAAGGGGAAGAATATACTGCGACCTAGCTTGTCGTGTGCCGCCGTTGGTCATGCAGATTGGCAGCGGGATTGTCCGAAGTAGTGTCTCCGTATTCCCTTGTAACTGGATTTGCGGTCCCTCAGTATAAGCTGTTACCGAGAGTACGATCTGCATGCACGCGGCAGGATGGTGCGCGGAGAGAGCGAGAAAGAGAAAGAACCTGGGGAAGGGGGGGGGAGAGAGAAAAAGAAAGGGGAAGGGAGAAAAGGGGGAAAAAAAAGAGGAAAAGGAGGAAGGCGGGGAGGGGGGATGAGTTGCGTATATGGGCTCTAACACCCCGATATACCTCTTCAACGGGCGGAGTATCGTTCGTTTCATAGGGCGATGACACGGTACGTCAATCTCTCTGCTCCTGCCCCATCTGTTTTGCCTTTTTTTTTCACTCTCCCCTCTTTATTCCTATCCCTTTTATCCGACCTCTCTCCCTTTTTTTCCTTTTTTTCTCCGTGCTCTCCTTCCTACCGCTTAGTACCCTTTTTTATCCATCTAACATTTCGCTCCATTTACTCCTTATAGTTGCAGTTTCACTCTTCTCCTTCTTCTTCTTTTTTTCCCTTTTTAATAGATTGTATTTATTAATTTTTTAGTATCTCTATATAGATATAAATTTTGAGTGTACATTATCCTTCATGTTTGTTAAGTGCAATGGCCAATGTCCATACAATGCTTAAGGAGCGCAAGAAGGAGGCTCCACCTCCTAGGAACTGGAATCCAAACAGTTTGTTTAGTAATTGGAAAGCTGAAGGCAGAAGCAGGCTGAATCTCTGTGACATCAAGGCCAAACTTGGTCAGCATTAACTTCCAGCCCACTGGGGACTACAAGTAGAAACCCCGTTCTCACCAAAAACAAAAAGATGGAANCCAATTCCAGGAACTCCAGCTTCCAGGAATCCGAGACCCCTTCTGACTTCCCAGGCATTTCACAACACGGGGTGCACCAACTTGCATGCAGACAGTACATGCATACACATAGCGTAAATAAATAAGATTAATAAAAAAATTAAAAATAAATAATAAATAACAATAAATACCTATATCTCTAATTGCATGTGCTTCATTAGTAGGATCGAAGGGTTATGCCTGGACAAGCTGTCAGCCATGAAGAAAACAGCCAGAATTGACTAAGAGCAAACAACAGGTCCAGAGAAAGTAGAGGTGTTTTGCTTCTCATCACGTGGCCCCTTTCTCTAAGCCTAGGGAACAATCGCGGAAGAGGGGCCCGGTAGAATGTAAGGGCTGGATTGGGGTTGAATGGTGAAACTACAAAATATAAGACTGGACACTCATTGATCAACTGTGATTAACATACAAGCCCCCCTGCTGGATGGTGGGACCCATGGGCTGTGTGGGTTTGGAGCCCAACTGCTTGCAAATTGGTTTTACATGAAGGATGCTTGTACTCACAATTATCACTTATTGTTTAAAAAATAAAACAAAACAAAACAAAAACAAAAAAACAGAAAGATGGCAGAAAAGTTACAGCAGAATGCATGATCTGGGAGTGGGTAGAGGGTGGGGTGGGGGGAAGGGAGGGGATTACTTGCCTCTAACGAAGTGGAAAATGAGTATGAAATACAAAGATCAATTAAAAAATGTTTTTTATATACTAAATACTTTATCTGTCAGGTTTTTTTTTTTTTTTTTTTTTTTTTTTTTTTTGTGTGTGTGGGTTTGTGTACCAGTGTCGTGTAATGCCAGCGGAGGTCAGAAGAGGGTCTCGGATTCCCCTGGAACTGGAGTTCTCCTGGAATTGGAGTTACAGACGGTTCTCAGCCGCCATGTGGGTGCTGGGGATCGAACCCCGGTCCTCTGCAAGAGCGTCGGTGCTCTTAACCGCTAGGCTATCTCTCCAGCCCCTATTTGTCAGGTTTTTATCTACAACTAATTTTACTGATTTTTACCCTCGACCATGTTTTCCTTTTGTGATAATTTTTCTTCATACCAAGTAAAAATTTGTCATCTAAATTTTCTCAGTTTATCATGTGAAGTTTTAATTATTATCCTTATTATTCTTTTTTCCCTTTTTAATATATTTTATTTATTATTTTATATATATATATATATATATTTGAGTGTATTGCCTGCATGTGTGTAAGTGCATGCATGTCATACAATGCTTATGGAGCTCAGAAGGAGGCACCACCTCCTAGAACTGGAGATCCAAACAGTTGTTAGTAATTGGAAAGCTGAGGCAGAAGCAGGCTGATCTCTGTGACATCAAGGCCAACTTGGTCTACATAGTAACTTCCAGCCCAGCTGGGACTACAAGGAGACCCAGTCTCAACAAAACAAAAAGATGGAGCCAAGTTTGGGGTTGTGGCTCTGTTGAGTTCTTGCCTAGGATGAACAAAGTCCCAGCTTCATTCCCTCACACTGCCAATATAAAGGTGTAGGGATTAAAAATAAACTTGTTTAATTTATACATAATCTATAATTTTCACCATTTCCCTACTGAAAGAAAAACACCTCCTTATTGTATCAGCTAACATGTTTAATGACCGACCATTCTATAGTTTTAGGAATAACTCTATACTAAATTCAATATGGCAAAAATATAACACAATGCTATGTAATTAGCATTAAAGAATATCTCTTCATGTTTTTTTTTTCTTGTAATTCCTTGGGGGGGGGTCCGAAAATGTATGAACATCTGCTTATTTAGCAGCCTGTACTCAATGTGTTTTCATATCTGTTGCTTCAATTGAGCCTCGTAACTACCCAAGAAATTTGATTAAGGCATTTATATTTGTATGACAATGTATATTGCTCTCTAAGGAGAATGAAAAATTTGTCCACAGTCTTAGAAAGTGAGACAGAACTATACACATGTTGGTTTTAAGTATTTGAGTCAATCTAATAATTTAAATGATGCTTATTACTTCAAAATAAGATGTTTTTTACATGTGAGTCTGATCTCTCTCCATGACATCTTCTCAAGCATTCTGAATGCATACAGTTAAAGGGATTTAAGAACAAAATGCTCCACATGTCCCTGGATGGTCTGTATGCTGCCCATCCTCACACCATCTTCTGATGCTCCCTCATCCTTAGCCTCTTCCAGCTGTACTGGTTCTTTCTCTCCATCCTTCCTGTCAAAGAGTTTTGGTCACTGACTTTAATAGAGAACTGCTCACTCCATCCTCCAATCAGACATCTCTTTTTCCTTCAGTCTCTTCTCACTTCACAACTGTGTCAAACCCACATAATATATGTTCTGAGTCTCTCTAACAGTTCCACGCATTTTCCTTTGCCATACTTACTATTGACACATATATGTATATACAATGTGTGTGATTATGTGTGTATGATTATGTGATACCTCTCTTTCCCACTAGACTTTATCTTACTCTGTGATGTAGGAGTTGCAGAACTGGCCATCTCCGTTGAGGAATGTACCTGGAATAAAATAGCATTCTCTGAAATAGATGAATAGCTAAGCAGCATCAATAAAATAACAGTAGTTAAATGTACGCTATGTATTGGTTGTGTCATACATCTTTGCAGTGTCTCTTTTCCGTAGCTCCCTCGTGAATATGACTTCATAGAGGCAGTAACTTTTTCCCTTGAAATCAAGTCCTCACTACAGGAGTCCTGGGATAGCTATTGCTGTCAGTGGACCCTTATTCCCCCAGGGATAGTTTAAAGTCATTATGCTGGCAAGAAACCCCAAGATGTGTTCAAAGAAGTGCCTGTTGGCTGCATCAGGACTCTCTCTCTCTCTCTCTTCTGAGTGCTAATCTCCCTTGAGATAATGTAAGGACTTTGAACCATCTGAAAATAGTAATTTGTTGGCCTCTCTGAAAAAGAGTTAAATCTTTTATGACTTTGGAATTTTCTTGTCTGTTTTTTCAGCTCAGTGTAACTTATTAAGTTTACCACTGATATTTGATTTGGAGCATCTAAGTGTATAAAAAGAGATTACCTGGCCCACTAATCCCAGAGGTATCAGTATTTCTCCATGGACTCACGGTATCCTCAGAGTACAGTGGGCAGAACGTAAATTATAATGCATCCTCTACTTTCACACCCAAGTCTCCAAATCACTCCATGCTCCTTACTTGAGTGCCCATGAGATAGGGAAATCTATGCTGTATGCCTTAAAGGGACTTGGAGAAGAACTTCATGAAAGAAGTTTGTACTTCTCTGTGGGGATCTATAGAGCTGGGAAGGAAGTGGAGGAAAATGTGCTAAGACCAACAGAGAAAATGTAAAAAAAAAATTGAACAAATTCTGGAACACAAATGGAAATAGACCAGGATATGAATCAGAAGCTGACTCTGAAAAAAATGCAACCAAAGAAAAATTAGATGGGTTCTGCTGTTTCGTTGTTGTTCTCTTATAAACATAAATTTAGAGTTACTATTAAACAAAACAAAACTTAGAATGGTTATGATGTACTAGATAGATAAAGAAAAATTTGAGATAAAATATAAATGTCCAAGAGTATATGTAAATCAGATGAAAAGATTTCAAATGCAAAATGAAACATAACTTGTATTTGTTTCTAAAGAAATCACATTAAAGGGCTTAGAAGAGCCTTCTCAAAATGCTTTGCTTCCCTCTCTTTGCTGGCTTTTGCACAATGGGTTCACCCACACACCCTGATGTTACTGGCACATAAATCAAATCTTTCATAAAATGAGAACTAAAAATATATGAGCATGAGAGGTTCTTGATATTGGCAAGACCACAATCCACATATACCCCTGGGCCTGCCTGATCTGACATATTTGAAGAAATCAGCTCTGAGTTCAGTAATGGGAAAGATTCATCTACCCTTAATTTATGTGTTAATATTCTCTCTATAGACAGCAAAATTTCACCAACAAATAACTAACAAGTTGTCATAGAGGATGCCACAAAGTTTATTAATTCAGTGCTATTCACACTGAGGTTAATACAGAAGATTTAGAAAATCTGGCTCAATGTGTGACTAGCAGCAGTAAAAGTTCATGAAAGGATGGACCTACATTGGGTTTATGATGCCTGAGCAAAGGAACCATCTCGTAGAAAATTTTGCACATAAAACAAACTATTCTGTACCTCAGGACGATATAATGTGATCAACAATCAAGCAAATAAAGTTTCTTCTCTCCCCCAAAAAATATTTGAAGTAAATTAGCTACAGTTCATATAGCACAACCTTAGCTTTAAAAAACTGTCCAAAAGGAGGCATAGTAAGTAACCCCCTTTCAACCAGAGCTGACTCCCAGGGAGGAGTTCCCAGAGCAGTCTTCATGTCTGTTGACTTGTTTTTCCGAGCTGTTAATGTAACTTGCAGCTACATTGGTTTGTTTTGTTGTTGTGACATGGTCTCCATAGATGTGCATTGAAATTGTGCCCAGCTGCTCTGAAGCCAAGAACCATGCAATCTGGAGGTTGTGCAAGCAAGATTACAAGGCTCCAAGGTATCCTGTGCCTGCGCTGCTCATCTCTTCTACTTACCTCAAAGCTCTGCTCACCCACCCTGGGCAACTGAACACTGCATTAGGACCAGATCCAAGTGCTGTAGGAAAGAGACCACATTTGCAGAGAAGTCATAGTGCTTTATCTTCACATCAGTACTTTATTTCCATGTCCAGGAATAGACGACGGGAACTAGAACCATCTGAGGTTTGTTTTTTCCACTGGTCCTCTTCCTTTTGATGCATAACCCAACTCTCTCATCCTTATTCCTCTCAGCAGTCCATTCTCATCTTCATCCTCTGTCTCTCAAGAAATAGAGTCTTAAGTACTAGCCAGGAGTGGTGGCGCACACCTTTAATCGTAGAACTTGGGAGGCAGAGGCAGGCAGATCTTTGTGAGTTCAAGGCCAGCCTACAGAGGGAGGCCAGGTCTACAGAGGGAGTTACAGGCCAACTGGGGCTACATAGAGACCCTGTCTTGAAAATATTAAAAAAAAAAAAAAAAAAGAACTAACTCCAACAGTTCATTCATACAACACTTAGCAAAGACATAGACAGGGCATTCATTTATATATCAATTTTAGATAAACAAGTAATATTTGAGAATAAGTAAAAATGAAGTATTTAGAGCATACTCTAAAAATATGCTTATACCAAGTTGAATCATTTTCTTTATTTTAAACCCAAATTCAACGTGGTGAACTGTTTTATGTAGCAGCTCTACACTAAAGAGTAGGTGACTTTTGTTTTACCCCTTCTAAAGATATTCACTAAGCCAAATTCCCATAAATGTAAGCCAAATTAATAATTGGGAGTTTTTTTAGCAATGGTGTGAAAGAAAAATTACAGCAGGTAAGAAAACTTTTCTTATCCTAGCCTGAAGGAGTCACCCCCTTTTTAAATATGAAGGTGTCTAACTCAGAAACAGAAAGCACAGTTTGATTCTTAACTCAGAAACAGAAAGCACAGTTTGATTCTTACCTGGTCTTAATTAAGGGTACTGATGAATAGCTGCTTAAAGATCAGATAATGTAATATATTAATTGGTGCTTTATTCTGCTAGATGGAAAAAATATCATTCAAAATCTCAGACCCAAAATATCAATTCCCACAGTGTCTTTGGTGAACAGGAGACACCAGTGGTGACGGCTTGGATGTCCGGAGACTTGACTCACATCTTGCCTACAGACTTGTAAATTGACAGAACTGGGTGTGAGGTATATGTTTTTCAAATCCCAAGAAAATGTATATGTAGGGCCAAGTGCAGAAAGAAGTGTGGAAAGAATAATAATAAAAAAAAAAAACAGAAAATTGGGAGAGATGAGAACAAAAGAAAGGAGAAAATTAACCCAACCCAAAGTTTGTTTGTTTGTTTGTTTTCTGTATGTGTATGAATGTATTGTGTGCATGCAGGTTTGTGCACCCGTGTCGTGCAATGCCGCGGAGGTCAGAAGAGGGTATCGGATTCCCCTGGAACTGGAGTTCCCCTGGAACTGGAGTTCTCCTGGAATTGGAGTTTCGGATATGTCCCTGCCTGCAGGGGCATGTAACGTTAGGTACTCGAGGGATACCCCAAAACCTGTGGAGATGAGTGAGAGAAAAGAACGAGACTTTGCAAGGAGGTTGTCAAAGTCTGATTTATTGAACAAAGACAGCGGTTTTTATTTAGTAAAAGGCGGGAAGAATCAGGAAGAGGGGGAGGGGGTGGATGGTGGCTCTTGTAAAAGTTAAAGTTTATCGGGGCTGGATGTTTGTGCCGGCAGAGATTGTTTGTCCGTGATAAGCTTCCTCCGGGGGCTGCTGGCTCCGGCAGATAATATTTGCATATGATAAGGTTCCTCTGGAACATCAGGTATGCAGGTAGGAAGCTTCTCTGCACGTCTGCACCTTAGAGGACAGTTCTGAAGCTATTTCAGAGTTAACTCTTTACTAGCAGGCTTACAGCTCCTAACATATCTCCCTTCTTTACCTTAAGAAGGCTCAGGGAGATATCCAGGCAGAGTGGCACCATCAGCCGATTATGTGACCACCCCTGTCTTAGGATCGACCTCTGCAAGACCCCCTTCCTTACCCGTCTTTGGATACCCTGTCGTCCTCAGGGCTCCTGTCTTAGGTTGGTAAGCGGGGAGAGGAAGTTGCCCGTCTTTGGGGCGGCCACCTGGACTGGAACAGGCTAGCCTACTCTATAGCCTGGGGACGATAATTTACAAGGAGCGAAAATCAAGCCGAATGGCAGGTGCAGGAACAGTGGCAGAGGATGGGCGAGTGGGCCCAGGGTCGTCATCAGCTTCTTCTTCGATGGCCAAGCGATGATAATGGACTCGTGCTGTAAGTGAGGAATCTATTTGGGACTTAACAAAATTGGTTAATCGATTAAGCACCCATGGCCCAAATGAAATTAGCAGGATCAATCCAAGGACAGGTCCCAGGAGACCAGGTAATAAGGTGGACCACCAAGAAGGAGTGGACAACCAATTTTCATACCAGGATTTTTGTTGTTCACGCTCCCTTTTCCTTCTTTCTAGGTTATCTTTGATTTTTTGAAGGCTGTTTTCTACTAACCCTGTTTTATCTGTATAAAAGCAACATTCCTCCTTTAGGGCGGCACACAATCCTCCCTGCTGTAGAAACAGCAGGTCGAGGCCTCTTCTATTTTGTAGCACTACTTCTGAAAGGGAGGTGAGAGAATCCTTTAAATTCTCTAGTCCTGTTCTGAGTTCTTCAATATCTTTGTCAATAGCTTGGCTAAGCTGATGATAATTTTGTTGGGATGTGATCATAGAAGCTATTCCTGTGCCGGCTCCTGTAGCTCCAAGACCCAAAATGACTGCCAGGGTAATTGTTGTAATGGGTTCTCGTCTGACTCTTTGAGGGCGGGAGTTATCGTTCATATGCTCCCTTTCCCAAAACTTTAGGAAGGTGTCAGAGTCATAAACTTGTAACTTTGGGAATAACTGGACTACCACACAGTAATCAGAATGATTTAGGAATTGGGAAGTGTCAATAAATGTGGTTAGTCCTGTGGAGCAGGCAAA